>JAOVYX010000722.1:0-13358 GCA_035668315.1 Drosera spatulata
CTCCCCCCCCTTCCCTCTTGAGTTTTTTTGTGACTGGGAATTAACAACTTCTACACTCTCAATTTTGTTGCAACAACATCGACACTGATGTGCTTTGTGGTCTCATACGAGAAGAGCTTATAGCATGAACAGTTGTCATATAAGAAAGGAATTTGTTGTTACTATTGGAAGATTTCTCCAAGTCGAAAGCAATGAGCTGAAAAGGGTATCCAAAGCATGGTCATATTTTTCCATTGCTTCCAGTTTGCCATCGTTTCATCAAGATGACATTGGTTATACTCGTTGTGTGCTCCTCTATCCTTTGGTGTTAGGGTTGCCAAATGATGTTGGCAAAACTTCTCCCTAACTCTATTTTTTGCATCGCCAACAACAAGAGAGATGGAAAATTGGGGCATCTTTGCCTCATTATAACATTATGTCAGAAAGCAGGGGTTCTCTTTGTGTGACACTGAAAGTGAAAGGATTTCTTCCACCATTTCATATTACTGATGCAAAGTTGCTAGATCCAACAGTGCTATTTTAAATCACTTTGATGAGATCTTTTTCAGGTTCAGAGTGAGTTCTAGAGTCAATTTGATTGGGTGGTGTTAAGTCAAGAAGAAATTCTGAGGAATCAAAGACAGTTACTCTGTGGTTAAGACTATCATTTGGCTTGCATTCAACTTCTAGCAATGTTGAGGAATAACATTTCAGAGTATCTTAGATTGGAAGCTTTGCAGCTGCCACCTCCACCAGCCGACGATGACATTGATAATGACGCGGAGGTTTAATGCCCCCTTTCCAGGAAAGTTCTCATTCATTTATTTTTGAAACTTATTTCAAATTCAGGACAATGTTTATTTTAAGTTTAGGGTGCGTCGAATTTTTTCTTGACGGTTTGTTTTATTTGTGTCTAGTTTTTTAGTCATAATCGTGTCAGTTTTTGTCGAGTTTGCTTTTCTCTTTGCTACTATTGTGTTTTGCCTAAAGTTAGAGTCATGATTTAAAAACTTATATGACTAGATGAAACTGTGTTTCTACTTAGAGCTACCTTTTTGATGACTTTTGAGGAAATTCAATCGATTACTTAATTGATTTAGTGGTTATCACACTTTTGGGTGGAGTTTGTATCACGGGTTTGAGAGTGTGAGACGTGAGATTCTAGGCTAGTTTGGTTGTATTATGTGACTTGGTCCATCGATTCTATGAGCTTTTAACATAAACTATTCCTCTAACAGTTTTCAAAAGGGACTTGGGAGGATTTGGGAACCCTGATTTTGAATCAAAAACCTATATTTCTTCGACTAATTAACTAATTGCTTATATAGGAGCCACTCCTTTACCATCTATATCCCTTATTCTTTTATTCTCACATATATGACTCTAGTCGCATTCATGATGTGTGACTTTGTTCGTGAATTCGTCATTATTATGCTCTCATAGTGGGTGTCGTATTCATATGAGATGATTAATTAACTTCACAAAAGAACCCTTTCAAACACATTACCTCATTTATAATAGGTGAAGTGAGTTCACGGTAAGTTTAGGGGTGCTCTTGATACGCCGCATTGATGTTCCTGGGGTGTTAAGGATAATAGACATTGTGATTCTTGTATTATGATGGTCTTGATTTTCCTTTGAAAAAAAAAGTTGAGAAAAAAACAGGTCATTGAAAAAGTGAGATTTAACCATAAAAATATGATATTATTGAACGGGACATGATTTTGGGATATTTTGGATAATTCAATCGACAAGGATTTATTAGCGACAGATAGATTATATGAAACACATACTAATATAGTATACGAGATCATTTGGGTTTGATTTGACCAAACCCATCACCATCACCTTCACTGCTCTGTTATTTAAGCTATAAATCGAGATAAGTGATTTAATTAGTAGCAGATTGATATAATATGATTTAAGCTAATTGTCATATACAATCAATCGTTTTATATGCATGTGTCATGATTAGTTTAAGCTAATTGCTATTCGTGTTATGAATGATTTTTTCATGTTTTGAATCAACTCTTTTGATGAAAGCATGTTTGAGCTAATTGAAATGCTTTTAATTTATTGAGTTAGTTTGACTATCCAAAATAATTGGAAGTTAGAAGTTAAGGAACGTAGTGAGTTAAGCCAAAATTCATTACAGCCATTCCATATTAATCATTGCATCTAAAATTTAGAAACATCCGTGATTGATCTAGATGACTCGAAAGGAGTTCAGCCATCGTCCCTATATCTCTCCCAACTTAAGGAAACTCCTCTATATCTTAGCTCTTTCTTATCTTCTTTCGATCTAGTTAGTTTAGTTTTAAGTTATTCTTTTAAACAGTTTAAAAGCACCCCCTAAGAATTCTATCTTTAATCTTGCCCCTTCTTTAGGATAAAAATTACGTCCAGTTGAATTAGGCCGACATTCCTGTTCCCTGTGGGATCATCCCCTGCTTTCATACCTACATTAATATTTATAGTGGGGTAAAAACAAATTGGCACGTTTTACGATGAATGTGGAAGATGTCATAATTACACCCTTGGCTGGCTTCGCATCAATTTTTGGCGCCGTTGTCGAGGAACGGTAACGAGTGTCAGTACAACCAAACTTAACTTGATAGTTTTGTATTCTAGGTTCTATTTAAAAAAATTATTTTAAGGACTTAATTATTTTTAAAATAAACAAAAAAAATTCTGAAATCAAAAGAAGTTTATATGAATTTTTATGAAGTTAAGAAGTGGTAGGGTAACTGGATCTGAAGTTAGGAAATTAGTCTCTAATTTCGAATCTCCTCGGATAAGAAGCTCTACTCCCTTTTCAGGTTGTACACCTTCAACTTCTTCTCCCCGCGTTCATACAGAAAGGAGTTTCACTCCTATAATTTTTGAAAATCTTGAAATGGCAGAAAATCAGGCTAACATTCCTCCGAACGATCAAAATAACCAGAATGCTCAAAATGTTCAAGAACCTCAAATTGATAATCGTACATTGAGAGAGTTAGCTGAATATGATGATACAAATGAACCTCCATTGTGTATAGTGTTTTCTGATGTTCAAGGAAATTTTAAACTTAATTCTGGATTTTTACATAAATTATCATCTTTTCATTGTTTGCCTAGTAAGGACCCTCATCGGCATTTAAATGAATTCAGGGTAGTTTGTGCAAATATAAAACAAGAGGGAGTAACTGATGAAGTCATTAAGCTTAGAGGTTTCCCATTCAGCGTCCAAGATGCCGCTAAAAATTGGCTCTATGACTTATCCAAGGGAGCAGTAAATACATGGGGGGCATATGAAATCCCTATTTCTCGATAGATATTTTCCTACCTCTAAAATCACGACTATTCGGAAGCAGATATGCTCTATCACACAAAAGAAGGGAGAATTATTACACGAGTATTGGGAACGTTTTAAACGTCTGTGTTCAAGTTGTCCGAATCATCAATTCTCAGAAAATCTTCTCATATGATATTTTTATCAAGGACTCTCTGCAGCAGATATCTTGTGAAATTTTTTACATTTGGGGTATTGACTTTATGAGACCATTTTCAAACTCAAATGGTCATTCATACATATTGTTAGCAGTTGATTACGTCTCGAAATGGGTAAAGACCATACCCACACGAACTGATAACTCTAAGGTGGTTGTCGAGTTTGTTAGACATTTTATTTTTAATAGATTTGGTGTACCTATAATCGTGATAAGCGACCGGGGAACCCACTTTTGCAACAAGGTAATGGATGCCTTATTTAAGAAATATCATGTCAATCACAGGATCTCCACAGCCTATCATCCACAAACGAGAGGACAAGCTGACGTTTCCAATTATGAGATCAAAAGAATTCTTGAAAAGATTGTCAATCTGAAGAGGAAGGATTGGAGTGACAAGCTGAATGACGCTCTTTGGGCGTATCACACTGCATATAAGATTCCAATAAAAATGTCTCCGTACAAAATGATGTACAGAAAAGTATGTCACCAGTCAGTGGAAATTGAACATAAGGCATGGTGGGCAATTAAAGAGCTGAATTTGGAATACGGAGACTGCGCTAACATGAGGAAACTCCAACTCTCGGAACTAGATGAGATTCGTCGTGATGCATATGAAAATACTGCTTTATACAAAGAAAAATTTAGCAGACTTCATGACGAAAAAATTTCGCGAAAAACTTTAAGGAAGGAGATAAAGTCTTACTTTATAATTCTCGCTTAAGGTTATTTCCCGAGAAATTAAAGTCAAGATGGAAAAGACCATTTATTGTCAGAAAGGTCTATAATCATGAAGCAGTTGAAATTCAAAAGTGAAAACATGTCGAAAATGAGTTTAAGTTTCACGCATCACTACACTTTTTAAGAGTAGTTAACATAACACTGGCTTATCTCATATTTTACCCTTTCTTATATTCCAAAATTTGATATAAGTCTTTTCAATTCAATAATCAAAATTTGAGATTTGTAAACATATCAAATCTTCACCAGTATATGCCCTCAAGTTTCGTTTCCAACTTGATCCTATGTGATCTCTAATCACAAAGTCTTAACTTGGGCAAATGTTAAATCTCGAATCGATACACAATTATCAATCTCAAAATGCATTGTGTTTTCTTATTCTTGGATCATCAATCCATGGATTCATATAGAACATATATTTAGACTGATGTCTCTTATAGTTCATCCAATAATATTTTCAATGCTCAATAAACAGGTTCTTAACTCCCAGTTGATGTTATGAGATTCAGTGAACCTTTATTCCAAAATACATTTTTGAGAATATAGCACTTATATCCTCAAAATAAAATATCAGTATCATCCAAGCGTATAATATCTTACGGTTATTAAGGCATCCAGCTCAATATTTAACCCAAGGGGAGTCACTAATAACTCAGCATTTGTTACTTTCAATTTGTTCTTTCATTCTCAATAACCCTTCATCTCAGCATAAAACAAAATATGAAACTGTTAACTATGATCACTTTGTCATGCATTAGGTATAACAAAGCATTTCATTGCATAGAAATGATCTAAATAAGGGAGACAACCCACATAATTCTCATTTTGGCTGAACCTGTAAGTCTATTGTCCATCTCAATTACTGAACATCGGACAATCTTATGCCAATAACATGTCCACCTCATGTGTAATATGTCCCCATTCTTCATCTCAAACTTTATGCATTCATTAATAATTGGTGAATTCCACTATCAATGTTCAGATACATAACAATTATCCGACATATCTATTCACCCTCTTCAACCGAACACTTTATAGTTCGTTTAACAAAGTTATACTTCTCTGAGGCTAATACAAATTAAATATTTTTTTTCCATGCTCTCCCTACTATCACAGTTCACATTCCTACATATTTTCCTCATATTTTATTTATGAAAGCACATTTATGTGTTACATCATGTTGAAAACATCTATGTCTAGCCATGCTAGCACCTTTTTTCACTAAGCAGGTATTATTACTCTTTTGAGGGCAAAGAAGATCACATATATAATTTAACCTTTCAACATTAAGTGTATTAACTTCTCATACTTGAGCAAGATTACTCACATATATCAAATCATGTATTTGTCTTCCCACCCTTCATGATCAAGTTATTATCCGTCTCAAAGAGTAAATCTCATTTATTTACCCAACCCATTTGACACATTCCTCTCGTACTGTACTCAGTGCATGTTGCAATCCTATTCCATTATAAAAATATCTTCTCATTATCCTTAAGTTTTATCCCAAACCACACATAATAGCAGTACCAAATAAGATGCTCATACAACAGCTACAACCCAGATAGACACATTGGTTCTATTTTTCAAAGTATATTTACCACATGATATATATATATATATATATTCTCTTAATAATATTTTAACAAATCTTAGTGCCTTTATCATTCCAAACATATCCTCAAAACATAAAGGTTTTGTTCTTGCTTGATCTTATTTGCACAAGTGCTGTTTTAATTCCAATTAAGCAAACAACCTATGAGTTCAATCTAATATAACTCATGATATCATACTCATGATATCTTACTCATCTTATATTCCATGCATTTGTACTGTGCTTAGCTTATTCCCAAATGATTCAACTTAATTCTTATCCTAAACCTTTGACTGTGATACCAATTTGTAACGTCCCGACTTTTTATTACTTATTAATGATACATATGAAGTCCAACGCCTCAGTTAGGCAAAAACTATACTTCCTACCTTAGTCATAAGAGTTAAGTTAAGTTCATTTATACATCATTAATCTAGAAATTTTTATTGCACTCAATCTTAACTCAGAATATCACCTTTACGACGAAATTATATCTCTTTCTAAGATCAAATCACCTTTCATACATAAGGTACATCTAGCATCAAATCTTAGGTCATATTTCTCCTTCAAGTCTTGCTCCTGTAATAAAGAGAAGAAGAAAGATACAGAGACGTACTGCTGCACTCAACAGTTCACTCAAGATTTTGATATACTTATCATCATGTCAATCACACAAAGACGACGGATAATAGATACCCTCAATGTTATAATTGTGCTCTTGGTGAGACTTATTCAATTTCATAGATAAACTTTATTCAGCTTTATCAAAAGGGACATCCAAGAAAGGGGATCAGCCAAACCGGAGCCCAGGGTCTCCTGCAGTGAGATATCCTCATCCAAAAAGGTCGATACCACCAAGTCACTGTATAACACATGTGACAGATACAACGCTCTTTGTGTTTTATACCATGGAATTATCTTACCAATTTATGGATTTACACTCTTTTCACACTTTCACCCTCATTATACCGTAAACAAGACATAACACACACCATGCGATAACACTCCACAGCACTCAGTATTTAGCACATAGCACACAGCAGTTGCAGTCAGTATTTTATGTCAATTACACTTAGTGACTACGTCCAAAGATTCCAATGCATATTATTATACTCACGGTATAATAACACGCATCGCCACACACAATAAATCTAAACGTTACCTTTTATCAAGCTTCTTCACATGCACACGTTCAATCTCGTCCTTAAGTGATGACGAACACCGTCTCCAAGTCCTATAATATAATAGGATACGCATATTAAGACACACCCTTATGAATGATTGTTCACGTTATGAAATTAAGCATATTTATTCGTACTTCTTAAAAAACCGTCATAGTAACGTTATGTGGTGATCCCAAGCTTTGAAAAAAATCTTTGATACTTATTTTGATAGTCCATGATGATGATTTTTTGTATTTATCATCATTTGAAGTGCTTGTGAACATTTGGAGTTGTTTTGGGATCAAAACGGTTCATTTTTGGATTCTGTTTAATATGATCCTTCGACACGTTTAAATTTATAACTTCTCTTATACAGTTTCAAAAATTATTTTGTAAAATTCTACATAAACTAGACTCTATAAGCTTTTCATAGAATCAGAGTGTTGATCATGAAACCTTATCAATAATAGCAGTTTATTAGTTCAAGTTTATATTGTTTGCTAGATCAGATAGTTAGACTTTGATTTATTAATTAGTACATAAATCCTTGTATACAACTCCAAATCTAGATTTTTAAACTGTTCTGATAACTAGACTTCAAAGGCTTTCTATTGATATAAGACTCATTTTCTAACTCTTTCTGTGTAATTTCAGATCAAGTCACAAAGTTATACCTGTAACCAATTTTTATATATTGATATATTCATATGTTTTGATTTATATCTTGAGATTCGCAACTTCAAATCATGATCTATTAACTTTATCGGAAACTAGACATGTAAAGATTCAACATATATTAAATTGAAATTTATCACAGAGCTTATGATTTTCCATAAAATTTCTAAACAAGATGATCACCTTCTCTTATTAATGATAAAAGATCCTCGTCGTCTTAAAACCCTAACTTCTCCTCTTCTCCTCAAATTCTCCATCTTCTCTTCTCTTGTTTAACTCTTCTCTTGAATGACAAGAAGTGTTTTTATGTTTGTAAGAAGTTTTTCAAGAAGAAGAGAGCTTGTATTTATAGGAAACTAAATCAATTAAAATAATTTTAGTGAATAATTAGTGGATTTTTAGTGGGCATTTAGTGGATAATTAGTGGATAAATAATTAAATTTAAGTGGATTAGAAATTGATATAAAGGATAATAAGTACCAAAATTAGCTTTAGGTCATTTTATATAAATATGATATTTTAGTATTAAGATCGTATTTTCCCGTATTTGTGTATTAGGGTTGCATTTCATTCATATTTTGTATTTTTTTCTTATTATATCGTCAAACAAGTCTTTTGACCCTACAAAATAAATTATAATGTTCAATTATTTACTATTCACATTAATTATCGTGAAACTAAATTTTACGGAATTTTTTGGGTCCTTATCATATTTTTATCATGATTTTGACAAACATATTTTATAACCCCGTTGTATAAATTACGACGTTCAGTAATATACTATTTTTGTTATTTTGGGAGAAAATAAATTATCTCAAATTTTTTGGATCTTTACAAAAACATTTTGACCAGACGTTTGTGCTGAACTCGGGAGATTGAGTTTGGAGGATGGGCCTGAGCTCAGAAACCCAGACGTTGTCGTAATGGACTGGTGATGTTCTAGGCCCTGGTCCTGACGCGGGAATCTGTATGAATCAGAAACAAGAAGCCCGATTAGTCGGACCTGATGTGGTGATCCTCGAGGATCGGCTCCGATGCTTAAGTTAGTACCGATCCAATAAATGGAGATTAATGGCTGAGTGGGATTCAATGAATCTTACTTTTTTGGATAGTCAATGGGAGTATTTATAGTATATTATTCACCTTTTGTATGGTGGACATTTGTCATTTTCTTAGAAGGTAAATAACTTAGTCACATATGAGGTGTCATGTGGTCTTTTTCCATAGGATCTTTGGTTTAATGATGTTGGACTTTTGATTGGACTTTTAGCCCATAGGATTGTTGTCATTTTACACCAACACCTGATATAGTTATTTATAAGTGTGTTGAATTTTTGTGTAACTTGATGAAGAAATATAAAGTCATATTTATTAGTGACTGTAGGATTTATTGTATCATCTGAGAAAAGAATTAGTGGAATGTAATATAACAGTTATTGATTTCTTGGATATTTTTATGATGAAAGCTTTGCCAAAAAGAAAAAAGAAAAAAGAATGTTACTTAAATTTTGAGATAGCCTAATAGTGTTGCATATATTTTGAGCATTGCTACCCATATTGAACCTATAAGAATTGAGTGTGATATACAAAATTCATGAACCATATCTATTTATCTATTTATATATATAATTCTTTATTTTGGTTTCTTGGTATCAAAGTTTGATACTAATTTTTGTTGGTCATGTATTTCATATGGATTTCTTGGTACTAATGTTGGTTGATCATACATTTAATACATACATAACGACTAATTAATTGTCCTTGTCCATTCACAATCCAATAATATTCACTTCCCATGAGAAATAATTCAAGTTATCAACCCTTCTATGATGTATCTTCAATAAAATAAATCATATAATATCTAAACAAATATATAAAACTTACAAAATCTTTAATATAACAACTTGAAACAATAGCTGTTCAAAAATGGAATACACTGAGGAAAGGATAAACTTTACTAACAAAAGTTTGCAAGTAATTACTTGAAAAAATTTAAATATTATTAAAACTATTATTATATTTAAACCAAGTTTAGGACTTGTCTATTATAAATATATAAATATACATTAGGTTTTTTCGGACGTTTGATACCTTATACATTTATGCTCACAGATTAAATTTATTTAATTTATATTGAGATTTCATTTTCTCTATAATGTAATATGATCCAAATATCTATTAAAAATATTTAAAGTTAGTTAAGAAATTCTTGTTATCAGTGTGATTGAAGTAGACATATGGAACAATAGCATTCTATAGGTACATAATGTGAAAGGTAAAAATAATGTATTGAAAGGGTTAAGATTTGTCACATGTAAAAGAAGCCTCGCCATAAATGTAGTATATAATCTCAAATGAGGCTGTCACGTGCTAACAGTCACCTAAAAGAGATCGTAACGATGCAAAAAGGAATGAGAAAAGAACTAGTGATGTGTGTGCACATCCTAAGCCATAGATTCGGACATAAATATCTTAGATACGGATCGTGATTGTAACAGACCAAAGAAAATGATCAACACTCCTAAAATGGAAGTACAATCCACAATAGTGTGTTCATATTGATTGATTACATCAAGAAATGCACAGCATTGCGTTACTTCTTTTCGTTGATGGCTCGACGTGGATATCAGCTGAGCATATATATATGTGCTCAAATTTCTTAGAAAATAGGCAAGAAACGATCGAGATCATGGAAGTGGAGACGATGATGGATTATGACACACTAGAGTCGAGTGGAGAGAGCACTATACAAGTACAATTATACAATTACACATGAAAATGGAGCACTAAATGAGCCACCACTTTATACATACATGAAAGGGATGCATGCTGCTTTCTTCAATATTGTAACATTCTCACTCCTTGTTTTCAGAAAAACGATTGTAAGCTTCTTTCTATTTTTGTGTAAGATCTTAACTAGGAAAGAACATAGTTGAATCTTCTGCTGTCAAAGGAAAACTCTTTTTCATAAGAGGTATTGTGTATCCATCTCCACCTTTGGATCATAAAACCACCTTTTGTTTTTCTTTTTCTTTTCTTTTTTTTTTAGGAATTGATAATATGAAGTGAAAAATGTATCCATCCAAGTCATTATGTGAGATGACTGTAATTTTTCCAAGATAATTATGCAAGTACAATGTCTTGTTTTTATCATTTTTTGTCTTAATATTATCAATTTATCATTTTTTTTTCCCCTTCTCTCTTTTGTTAATCCCTTGACAGCATAGAATCACGAAAAGAACTTGCTTCTTTTGGAAAAGTGCCCTAAAATAGAAACACGAAATCGCGAATTATTTAAGAGAGTAGGGTGCTTTTACATGCTGGTGACCGCTTAAGATAATATTACAACAAGACAATGCTGTTGAGTGTCAAAGGACTAGGTGCAACCGGATAGCTACTCCTTGTATAGCATAAGTGAGCGCATATGCTCTCCCTATCCCAATATATATGGGATAGTCGAACGTATATTATTATCGATATAAATTTTAATTTGTATTATAAGATGATATTATTTTTCATAAAATTATGTAATATTAATGATAATTTAAATTATGTATTTAAATTCTACGTTAATGACTAAATTTTATCACAATATTTATACGAATAAAAAAACTCCTTATTAATACATATTTAATAATATAAAAATCAAAATGTTACGTGTAAATTCAGATAGAGGTAGTATGTGAAAAGAGATGAGCGAACAAAGACAGGCAGCAACCGACGACGAAAAGAGACGGGCGATGACCGACGACGAACAAAGGCAAACAACGAACTGAGACGGGCGACAACCGATGACAAACCGAGGCAGGCGACGGTTGGCAATGGGTGAAGATCGGAGGGGCGATCGATCGACCAATGGCGAGCGGAGGTAGGCGTTGTTCAAACACGATCGGTTGTGGATGATGGTCGACAACGATCGGTTGCAGACGGTGGCCAGCGATGATCCCATGTAGACGATGGTCGGCGACGATCGGTGGCGGATGACCAACAGGTGACGGGGGCGGGAGGTGGCGATGATGGCAGGGGAGGCGGGTGGTGTGCGAAAAGCGTTTTATAGTTGAAATCTCTTATAGAACTGGGTGGGATTATTGCGACTAATAATCCAATCTCGTCTCATATCATATGTATCAGATGAGGCCCCTTGTTGCAATGGTTAATGACCCAATAAGAGCCTGTTTGTTAAGAGAATATCATAATTTTCATTCTATGAATATGATGTTTGTTAGTTTTTAATTGATAGATTAGAAGATATTAAGAGGAATAATTGAATTGATTTTTTAAAAGAACAGTTTTTTAAAAAAATTGAACGGATTCGTGATAATTATAGATTGAAAACAATATAATTACCGAAAAAATAAAAAATATAATATTTATTATTTATATTTTTTATAAATATAATAAAATTAAATGATTTATTTTTATTTTCTCCCAACTCACAAACAATGATGATATTGATATCCTATCCTTCTCTTCCTCTCGTTTCTCTTTTTTTCGTTTTTATCCGGATAGAACCCACAAGCAAACCCTAAAGTTGCGCAAAATCATGCGAAGGCATTGTTTCTGCACAATTACAGTCCACAGAATCACTGGGCCAAGTCCATCATCTCAGCCCAGCCCAGCCCAGTTCTATTCACTTGACGGACGCAACCACCTTGTCCTTGACCTGTATTTTACTGTTTGCACCGTGTCGAACGTTTACATTTCATCCAAAAAAATCCAAACGACAAAAGCTGGTTCCGTGTTGCATCGCTGATGAAATATCATCAGGTATCTCATTTTCGATTCGATTTTATTTTTTTGTGTCTAATTTGTAGTATTGAAATTGAGGTTTGATGCGATGTGTTAGGGTTTAGCGTTGAATCGATGGCGAGTGCGATCCGGTAGTTTTATTTGGATTGGTGCTCTGGCTGTAACTTGAATCGAATGAACTAAATTTGTGAAGTTAAGGCTGCTAGGGTTTGGTATATATGACACTGGTGTCGATTATCGGATACGGTGCTCTATGCTCGTGTTTGGAATTTTCATTTCAAGTTCAAAAAGGAATGATTGAGACTTCTACGCTGCCCTGCGGCATTTCTGTCGAGAATCGAAACGAATACTCGCCTA
The DNA here is from genome assembly GCA_035668315.1 of Drosera spatulata. Classification (NCBI taxonomy): domain Eukaryota; kingdom Viridiplantae; phylum Streptophyta; class Magnoliopsida; order Caryophyllales; family Droseraceae; genus Drosera; species Drosera spatulata. The sequence goes on from JAOVYX010000722.1 coordinate 12,747, forward strand.
GCTATTTAGGTTTTATAGGGTATTACTTGTTTGTGTTGAACTCGGGAAGTCAGGCCTGAGTTCGAAAGTCGGGCCAGAGATTTGGGCCCTGGTCCAGATGCGGAAACCTACACGGACCAGAAACAACAAGTTCGGTTAGTCGGGTTCGAGATGAGATCCTCGGGGATCGGCTCCGATGCCTAAGTTAATCTTTATCCGGAAATGACTGAAGCGACAGAGTTGGGGTCGAAGGGAAACTTACCTTTTTACATAGCAAATGAGGGTATTTATAAAATACTATTCATCCTTTGCATAGTGGACATTTGTCATCACCTTAGAATGTGTGGGACTTACCCATCCATGAGGTGCCATTTGACCTTTTCTATTAGGCTCTTAGCTTAATGATGTTGAGTATTTTATTGAGCCCTTAGCCCATAGGATCACAATTATTTTGCACCAACATTACTCTTGCTCATGGTTTTCATTAGGTTTCTGTAGTCCTGACAAGCGAGATGGATGTTCATCGTGTAGTTAGGATTTGGAGGCGTCGTTCTCGTGGTGGTATGATGCTTGTTGTTATGGATGATTTTCTTGAGGGTTTTCTTTATTGTGCTTTCTTTGAATAGCGATCTT
>JAOVYX010000723.1:0-13357 GCA_035668315.1 Drosera spatulata
CTGCATCATTTGGTTCCTGTTCTTCAATCTATTCATCATCTATACAGACATAATCCTCATCAAAAAAATTAGCAACAGAGGAGAATTAAAACTTGCATCAAATAAAACATGCACTGACTTTTCTACCAATCCTGTCCTTTTGTTATATACCCTAACTGCTATGGTTTTGAAGTTTAGGTGAGCTACTCTTCTATGCCACAAGCAGTTCATATCCTCAGATTTATTTGTATAGAAATGAGTGATTTGTGCAGATTGGGACATATTGAAGTCTATTGCATAAATATTTTCTTTTCTGTAGCATATCGGTTTGACTTCTTTGGTTGTTTTATCCTTTATCACATGTTTCATATGTAAAGGATACTTCATAATCTTTATCACATAATTGATTTATAGATAATAAATTATGTTGAAGTCCCTTTAAATATGTCACATCTCTAAACATTAAGGAACCTACACCAAGGGTTTCATAACCTTTAACCTTATCTGCCTTATTTCCTCCGAAGATTACAAGAGGACCTTCTTGCTTTCTGTATTCTATAAGTGGACCTTTGTCCCGTATCATGTGTCTTGAGCATTCACTGTCCAAGTGTCATACAACATTGTGATGCTCCTACAAAATAATCAAATTTCACACTTGGTCCCCATATGTAGGGGTCCTCATTTGTTACTTTTGGTCACCCGCACTTTGCCTGTATTCAAAAGACTTGTGATCATTTTTGTCGCGTGTATAGCATATAACCTTAGGTCTAGTTATTTTACCATTTTTGTGTGGTCTTCTTATTTCCCTAAACTGCATTCCACAAGTACAGTAGGGTTTATGGTATGGTCTCTTCCATGCAGTAGTGAAAGTTTTGTTCCACATTGTACAATTTGGTGCATACTAGGGTACATAAAACCTTTGATTTATATTCCTATGGAACATTTCTCTTTTTGGTTTAGGCCTTTGCATCATTTGAGGCTATATTATCTTCTTATTTGCCTCTATAGCAGAGTGATCAGACTTCTTTCTTTGAGCAGTTGAGACCTTACTCTTCTGCACTGCCTCTGTAGTAGGAGTCTCAATCTTCTGTAAAATTTTTGCAGGTGGCTTTTCAGTTCAACCTTACTGGTTGCAGGGATTTCTTTGACTTTGGAGCATTCAACTTCATTAATCCAGCTCTTGTATCCCAGTTCAGATTCATCATATGAGGATTGACCCATGATTAACATTTTTTTAAGATCAAAAGTCTTTTCATTCCATATGTCTACCTGTTTTTGCAGCTCGACATTCTTTTGTTGAGTTTCTTCGCTAACTCAGTGAGAGACTTCACCTTCTCATCAGACACCTTGAGTTCATTTTCGACCACTAGTAAATCATTTGACTTCTTTTCTATTTCTTCATTGGCCAGATTGTAATTTCTTTGAAAATTATAATCAACTCAAGGTTTTGTTTATTTTTCTTTGTCAGGACAATAAATTTTTCCATGGTCTCCTGAAGAGCATGTTTTAGTTCCTCTCCTGAGGCATCAAAGGTTGAGAGATCAAATATTTGTTGCTTGTCCTCACTTCAGGCCATGAGGAAAAGTTGAGCATTTGAGATTGTTTCTTCATCATCTGAATCTGTCTCACTCCATGTCTTTGCTGCATAGGCCTTACCCTTTTTCTTTCTGCCAGAGTTGCTTTCGATGTAGTCTTTCTTCTTCTTTTTGTGCAGTAGACTCCTCTGGAGCTCATCTGCATTGAGCAACAAAGTGTCCTGATTTATCACAGTTGTAGCATATCTCCTTCTCAACTTCTTTTGGTTTGGCTACAGCATCCTTTTTTGAAGTTTTTCTTTTTGAAGAGTTTTCTTAACTTCTTCCCCATCAAGGAAAGCTCCTCAGAGACAGATTGCTCACTTGAGGAAGATGTTTCAGTAGTATCCTGATCTGTCATTGATCTTAAAATCTTTTCTTGAGTTTTAAAGGCCAGTGTCTTGTTTCTTACCTCATCCAGTTGTTTCTTCTACTCCACTTTAATGTTGTAAGTGTGCAATACATCATAGAGTTGGGCAAGTGACAGATTAGTTAGATCTCTGGATTCCCTTATTCCAGTAGTCTTGACACCCCATATTTCACCAAGAGATCTCATGAACTTGAGGTTGACTTAACCGTCCGTATCTTCACGTATTTCTTGGTTGCTTGGCTTATGTCATGGCATGACTTTATCAGCCCATGCATCCGCCGATACTCAGGATCATGTGCTTGTATATTGAGTTATGCATAGGTTTTAGGCACCCCACAAGCTCGTTTTAGTTGATTTTAGTGAAATCAGGATTGTGTATATTGTCTCATTGAGCTGATTCTTCTTTTAGGTGAAATTTTAGTTGAGGTCTAGAGCTGTTGTCTCGATGGTTGTAGCTCCCGTTTCTGGTTGTTTGTGTGCGAAAGTTGTCTTGCCGCTCGTGGCCATCAAATAAAACTATACTCTCTCTGTTTTATGAAAATTATAATGGTTTGACATGAATCAAATTTTTATGTTTACAATGAACTTTTAGTAATTTTCCTTGAGTATCTCTACTTTTGTATTGACTGTGTTTAATTAAAATTATTGGAAGAGTAGTGAAGGCATTTTGTTGATAAAAGTTTCCAAAGAACAAAAATGTTATATTTTTTGTCAAACGGTTTTAAAAAATAAATGTTGCAATTTTTGTAAAGGATGGAGTACCATTTTTGTGAATCAATGGATCATTTTACGAATGTCAAACGAAAGTCTCAAAATCTCTATGGAGAGCACCGCTTCTCTAGCATCATTCAGAACCTATCAGCTCCACCGCTCGTAAAGTTCAAATGACATCATACAAGCAAGGAGGCAATGCTTGAAGCAAGATTAAACTTGAGAGTAAGGATCAAGGTAATTAGGTAAACACCAAAGCCAACCACCCCGGAGAAGTACAATAGTAGCATTTACTCCATAGCATAAAATTATCAACTTACATATTGGCACAAGTACAACAAATCATACAAATTTAAACCGAAATGTAACTCCAGTAGTGGACTAACTTCTAAACAATAATGTGCTGACACATTAGTGCACAAATGGATGGAAGCACAGGAGTTATGCTACAGAAAGCAAGAGGCTGCTGCTAACAATGTCTCAACCACATCAGTGGCCCATTTTCGAGCTTTGCCACACTTCGACCGATTGCTGATCCTTTCGTGTGATGAACATCTTATTTCCACCAAAACACAAGTTCGTTATCCTACTCGCACCCATGTCTTTCGGTCTTCCGACTGAGTTCCTTCTCAACACCCTCTCTCCCAATGCATCTTCCATCTTCGTCAAAGGATCGATTAACACCTCGGACCACAGCTTCAAATCCCCGTCTTCACTACAAAACACATGTCTTCCGTGGCTTTCGATCTTGCATCCTAACCCCTCTTTTTTCCCACTAGTAAACTTCCTCGCATCACCTAAACATACCCACGAGTTTCCTGTGCTCAGATTCCTCAAGTCAATGAAGAAAACTTCCCCAGAGTTCACTCCAACCTTGAACATAGCCAACAATCCATCCGAGACGGTCACATCGGAGAAACAATCAACTGTTTCCTTTACCTCCCAAGCTACGGAACCAGACCTCACATCCCATAGCTTGATATTCCCTGTAACGCCAGACGGTCCGCTGTGAAATCCAGCAGCCATCAACATATTATAACTAGGTACCCATTGCAATTTCGTCGCCGGAACTCCAGAATCAATATCAGCACCATAGATCTCATTGTGGGCAATCTCCGAAACCGGTCTAAAATCATGAATAAAATCATACACTACAATAGCATTCGAATTCCTCCTTCCGGACTCGAAACTGACAAACAAGAACTGATCATTACACCCAATCGCCTGCACAGTCGAACCAGATCTAGTCACATTCTCCCAATCCAACCTCTTCCTCACATCCCCATTCGTTGTATCAATAACCTGCAACCCTGAAAAATCCGTTGCGCCAGCAGCCACCAACGAAGGTGAAACCGCAAGCAACGAATCCACCACACTGAACTCTGTCAATATCGTTCTCTTCCTACTCAAAGACCAATCAAACGAAGTCACCTTACTCCCATGAGCCACATGAACAGACCCATCAATCCCTACACCAACCGCCGACGGTACATCCCTCCCATTTAGAGGCAAAAGCACCGATTTCTCGACCGTAAAAGGGTTAAACTGAGATGGGTTGTTGACAGAATCGAGTAAAGTGCTCTCAACTCCATAGAACTGTGCTTCTACTATCAGATCATATAAATCAAAGGGTTTGTTATCCTTTGAGGGGAGAGTGCAATTACCTGTTCTTAGAAGGTTGAGTATGATTGAGAACAATTCTGGGTCTCTGTCAAAAAATGGAACTTCATCATCATCATGGTATTGTGAGGTTATGTTGGAGAGGATGGAATTGGGTCCTGAGAGGGTTAGGGTTTGGTGGGTTGTTTGAAAGAGCTGGCCTCCTACGTTTATGGTGATGATTTTGGAGTTGGTGTTGGAGTTTGAGGTTGGTGATGGGCTTTTGTTTGATGGATTCATGGGAGACGATGATGATGATGATTTGAGAAAGAGGAATGCGAATGTCTCATAGAGGTCAAATGATGACGATGAGGAGGGAGCAACAAAGATGTGACTGTTATCGAACAGTACTCAGGACAGAATTGAATGCATCACTAATTGATTTTTTGGAAAGTTAATAAAATAATTAAATTGTTTTAGATTGAGAATTCAGAGAAAAAAAGAAGATTTTTTTTGAAAATATTATACAAAATATTTTATAAATATCTTTTATTTATGATTTATCAAAAAAATACACGTTATTTATAGGACGATCATCAAAATGATTAAGTAACACTTAATATTTTATTACCTAACTAACATTATTAGGTATATATAATCTGTTTTGATATATTTTAATATATATAAAGTACTTGGGTAAAATCTTTAGACTTAAGTAGATATATAGATACGTCACAATTAGGATTATTTACCACACTTTCTCTTGATGTATCAATCACCGAGTAAGATTATTTCGTTAAAATCTTGTGAGAAAAAACCCAATGATATAAAAACTTTGGAGAAAGAAAAAGAATATAATCTCTCACACAAACAAAATTCTTTTAAATTTTGAAATTTTGTTCAAGAAGATTATTAAATCTTCTCATTCCAATCTTGTGTCTAAGCTTAATAAAAGTTACTCCTAGTAATATCTTTATAAATAAATTTGTCTAGTTATCACTTGAATGGATTTATCGCATATCGATAACTCCATCTTTATGAAGATCATGGACAAAAAGAACTTTAATGATATATGTTTTGTTCTATCGTTTTTGATGTAGCCTCCTCTGAGTTATGCAACACAACTTGTATTATATTCATATAAGATTGTAGGTTTTTCACGATCTGAAGGCAACCCGCATAACTCCTATATATGTGACATCATAAGTCTCAGTGACACACATTCTCGGATAGTCTCGTGCATTGCGATAAGTTCTGAATGGTTGGAAGATGTTGTAAGAGTCTGCTTCATCGATCTCCTTGATATTGTAGTATCTTTAAAAGTAAAAACATAACCTGTTTGTGATCTTTTTTTATGCGGATCTGACAAATACCTAATATTTACAAATCCAACTATTTTGGATTTCACTCCTCTCGAATAAAATATCCCCATATCAATACTTCCATGAAGATATTGTATAATGTGTTGGATTTCGTTCCAGTGTCTTCTTGTTGGAGCTGAACTATGCTTTGTTAATAAGTCAACCGTAAAATAACGTCTAACATTGTGCAATTAACAAGATACATAAGCGCACCAATTGCACTTAAAGAAGTAACTTCAGGTCCTAAGATGTTTTCTCCCTTTTCTGGAGGTCAAAACTGATCTTTCATGATACCGAATGATCTAACAATCATTGAAAATGTCATGGAGTGAGCCTTATCCATATAAAATCGAGAAAGAAACTTCTTAATATATAGTAATTGATGGATAAAAATTTCATTTGCCAAGTGTTCAACTTGAATGCCCAGACAAAATTTAGTAATGTCAAGGTCTTTCATTTCAAATTCACTCCTCAGAAGTGACGTTGTGTTTATGAGATCTATGCAATCATCTTGTGATTACTTTATGAAGACAAAAGGACATACATCATTATTTTTGTATCATAATTCAATCAAATGCCCATTGAGTCGATGTGCTACATACGACCAGATTGCTTTAACCCATACAACGATCGTTGTAGTGTAACTGAGTATTACTTATTAGATATTTATGCCTCTGCCGCATTGAATCCTTCAAGGATTCTCATATAGATATCCTTATTAAGGGATTCATATAGATATGTCGTTACAACATCCATGAGTCTGGTTTCAAGTTTTTTCATGGTTGCTAAATTAATGAGGAAAAAGAAAAGTGATTTTATCCATTACTCGGGAATATGTTTCCTCATAATCTGCTTCAGATATTTGTGAAAATCATTGCCTTACTAATCTAGCATTATACCTCATAATCTCATTCTTTTTATTTCGTTTTCGAGCAAAAAATCCATTTATTTCCAACAGGTGTAATGCCATTTGCTATTTAAACAATAGGTGCAAACACTTCTCTTTTAAACAACGATTGTAACTTTCTATAGATTGCATCTCTTCATTTTGTCTAATCCTCCCTTTGTTTACATCCCTGAACACTTTCGCGTTCAAGAGACATAACGATATCTGCTGCAATAGCATATGCCAATATGCCATCAATAATGATATCTTCTTGATCCCATACTTGATTAGTAAACACATAGTTGATCTCTTGCTTTTTAGATGTTGAAATCTCATAGAGGGCATTATCCTCTTCAGCATATAATTCCTTTTGTGAGATGTCTGTCACTTCTGGGACATTTGATATAACATTTTTATCACTCTTTTTTTTTTTTTTTTTTTTGTAATATAGTATCTTTTGAACATGTTGAACTTCCACGCCTAAGAGGTGGTTTAAAATCAAGAAGAGGAGTCTTAGCACGGTCTCTACTAACATCCTTTTTCTAAGATATGTCTATTCTGATGCTATATTTACTACAAGTATATGCGACTTCATAATTACTTGCATCATTAAATGCATCGGGACATTTGATTTGCAATATCATATAAGTGTAATTCTTTGTATTTCAAGCTGAACTTAGACTTAATTATAGCAATAGAAAGTTACTGGTGACTAAGGAATATGTGAAGTAACTGAAGGAATTATTGATATTAGAAGACTATATTATGAAGCAACTGATAAAGGAGGAATGGATGTATTTAATGGATAGGAATACTTCATACTTTTATAATGACATCAAGGAGAGAAAAAGATAACATTAGATTTTAAGCTTGATTAATGAAGTGGGAGGAAGACTAGATAATGAACTGCTTATTTAGGAGGAACTGATTGAGCATTTTCATAGGTCATGGAAGTAAAGGGAAGAGGCTCAACTGATCTAAAAGTTATACAACAAGATAAGATACTTGAAAGGGAACGATTAGATAGGCCCTTCAGTAAAGAGGATGTATATTCTTCTTTGCTTGGTATTGATGACAATAAAACACATGGGCTTGATGGCTACACTGCTGTATTTTTCAAAAAGATATAGGGTATTATTGATGATGAGGTATGCTCAACTATTTTGCACCTTTTGATAAATATTTTATGATTAGAGATATCAATATTATTGTGCTACATCTGGCTCCAAATATAAGAAATCCGTCTTATGCCAGTGAATATAGACATATAGCATATTGTACGACTATATATAAAATCATCTCGAAGATGATTTGTAATAAACTACAAGCTGCTTTGCCTTTGGTGATAGATCAGAATCAAAATACATTTATATAAAGGCAAAGCATTATAGATAATGTTATGATATGCCAGGAATTAATGTATGGATATGAACGAAAGGGAATAAGTTCTAAATGTCTGATAAAAATCGACACTAGAAAGGCCTATGACATGGTAAGCTGGGAATTCCTAAAGGAGGTCCTGAGGTTAACAAATTTTCCTAGAAGTTCCTAGCATGGATAAAGATGTACATTAGTTCAGTTGTATTTACTATTAATATTAATGGGGGTATGATAGGATTCTTTAAAGGGGAAAGGGGAATAAGGCAAGGCATCCACTTTCACCATAGTTGTTCGTGGTTATTATGGAGTATCTTGCAAGAGCCATGAAGAGATGCAGCAAAATACAAGGTTTTGAATTCCATCCTAGGTGCAAGAAGCTACAGATCATAAATTTACCCTTCACAGATGATCTGATGGTAATGTATAAGGTTGAAAATAAGCCTCTTGAACTTATTAAAGCTCAGGTTTTTCACTCGTTGATGTGAGTAATTTGATGACAAATGCTGACAAAAATAGCTTCATCGTGGTTGGAGTGTCTAAAGATAAGAAAGCATCTCTGGCTGAATGTACGAGGATGGTGATTGGTAATTTCCCATTCGATATCTGGGTATTCCCATAGTGGATAAAACGATAGCCTAACTCAGTATGAGCCTTTGTTAGATAAGCCTACAAGAAGAATCTCAAGATTATTAAGCTCTGATGGAGTGCCAAATTTCTAAGCTATGATGAGAGAGTATAGTTAATGAAAGCTATTCTGATGTCTCTGCGGGTATATTGGGCCCAAAATCTGTTGATACCACAGAAGGCCAAGAAGAACATTATAGCACGATGCTGGGCTTTCCTTTTATAATATCCAAAAAATTTCATGATAAATTTTTGTCTCAATAAATAACAAAAATAGTATATTACGGAATGTCGTAATTTATACAATGGGATTATAAAATTTTTTTGTTAAAATTAAGACAGAAATATGCTAAATACGATTAAATTAAACCCCATCATATAAACATTTGGGACCTATGACCCCTTATTATTTTTGCACACCCGAAAATCCCCTGATTTTCCCACTAATCGCCTTCACTTCATCCCCCATACCCACCCCACTCTCACCTTCCCTTACCACTCCATCTTCACTCTTCATTTTCCTTCACTATTATCATCACCGCATCAAATTCATTTCTCTCCATTACTATCTTCAACACATCATCCTATGGCTTCACGAAGAGGAACAAGACAACCAAAGCTCGGGCTCATCAACAAACACTTCGTACGGTCTAAGTAATCATCCGTTGGAGCTCATACACACCATAGTTGAACTTGGTAAGCGAAGGCGAGCTTCGTGACAATTATACAAAGATTAGAATTTTGTATAAAATTATAACCTCTGAGATAAATTTTGATTTTAATATATGTTGAAATTTAATATCTCTAATTTCTAATGAAGTTGTGAAAGTCCCAGAAATAACCTAGAGGGGGGTGAATAGATTATCTCAAAAATTTTTCAGACAGTGCAGTAAAGGTATGGGATAGTCTGTACTGTCTGAGTCTGCTACAGTATTGCGAAAGTTCTGTAGTGGAGACTTTAACTTTGTGAAGGTTGTTTCTTTGAACGTAAAGTTCTTTACTAATAGTTCAAGAAATGATAGCCAGTGCGAAAAAGTAAATGACACAGGATTTTATACTGGTTCAGACATCTGCTACCAACAAGTAACAGAAATTTAGTCCAGTCTTTCCTTGGTCATGATCAGTGTAGTCAAGCCAAGAGGAGGTTCACTAATTTTTGTTTCTGATTTACAAGATTATCCCTTTACAACAAGATCTTACTTCCTGAAGCATGAAGAACGTAGATCTTGCAGTGCTCTACTGCAGTTGTTGTTCTTCACTTGCAGACTAGTGAACCTTCTTCACAAATCCTGAATCTTCGATTAAACTCACGCACAGCGAGTTTCAAGGGCTTTTCTTCTTTTAAAAGATCTCAAATGATGTTCAAGAATTCTCAGACTCGTCAACCTTGTTCTCTACGCTGTGAGTCATCTTTTATAGGCTCAGAGAATCAAAACCGGTGACTGTACTATCTGATAGTGACAGTTCTATCCTCTACTACAGTAGATTGACTTGGCTTCACCTTTTCTGATCCAATAGACATTATCTTTGCCTCAACTTCTCATTTTTGATGCCTTTCTTATTCCTTTCCATTCCAGCACAACTCATACTTCACCCAACCTCATACACCAGGTCTACGGTACGCTTTTGCTACACAAATCCTATGGCAGTCCTCTGCTGCAACCTTTATTGTCAACCTCTGCTGCAGCCTCTGTTGCCAGCCTCTGCTGCACCCTCGGCTGCATGAGCTCTGCTGCACAGTCTTTATATCCAGCCTTTCTGTAACTTCACTTGCACCAAGTACTGCAGCCAGTCTGCTGCAACTCAGCTTCCACTCAATAACTTTCAGACCTCATCTTCTCAGCCTACTAGTGTAGCTTCGTCTGCACCTAGCACTGCACTAAGTCTTCTGTAATTCAGTTCACATACTTGCACTGCGATATAGCTCATTTCACTTTACGGCTGGAACTGGCCTTGAACACAGGAAGATTCCTAGATCATGAGAACTCTGAGAGCCTTTTGCTATTGTATGTAATTGATCTTTGGCCTATAAATTTTTAGTCCTGATAGTCTGTATTCCCTTGGCTTGCTTTGCTACACTCTGCTGCACCAATGGTCTGCTGTACTCTGCTGCATCTCCTGTGACCCTAATCTGCAACTACCTAACTAATTGTTACAGCCTAAGCATCTAATACATACATAATTTCTTTTTAAGTTGTGTTCATCAATTTCTATACAATGGAGGGATTGCACATTCCTACTAAGTTGATGGATCATGATTTGAGTTGTGAATCTCAAGATATAAATGAAAAATATAGGTATGTTAATCTGTAAAAATTGATAATAGGGATGACTTTATGACTTGATATAAAATTACACAGTATGAGTTAGACAACGAACCCTATATCACTGGAACGTTCTTAAAGTGTACTTTTCAAAAAAGTTTACAAATTTTGATTTGAAGTTATATATAAAGAGTTATGATATGATTAGTGAAGTAAAGTCAAACGATCTAGCAGAAAATATAAAGTTGAACTAATTAACTGTTATTATTAGTAAGGTTTTATGATAGAAACTCTAACTCTATAAAAAGGTTATGGAGTCTAGTTTATGAAATAATTTTTGAAACTGTATACGAGAAGTTATAGATATAAACATGTCGAAGGTACAAGTTAGATAGAATTCGGGAATGACCTGTTTTGATCCCGAAATAACTCCAAATGTTTACGAACATTTCTAATGATAATGAATACATAAAATTATAATCATGGACCATCGAATAAGTATCAAAGATTTTTCTCGAATCTTGACACCACCACATAATATTACTATGACGGTTTTTCAAGAAATACGAACAAGTATGCTTAACTACATAACGTGAACAAATATTCACAAGAAATGTATTAATATGTGAATCTTATTATATTAGTGGATTTGGAGATATTGTTCGTTGTCTCTTAAGGACAAGGCTGAGCGTATGCATGTGAAGAACTGTGGTAAAAGATAACATTTAGATTTATTGTGTGTGGCGATGCATATTATTATAGCGTGAATGTAATAACATGCATTGAAATCTTTGGACGTAGTCACTAAATATGGCTGACGTAAAATAGTGACTGTAAATGTTGTGTGCTAAATACTGAGTGCTGTGGAGTGTGGTTGCATGGCGTATGTTACGCCTTGTTTGTTGGTATAATGAGGATGAATGTGTGAAAGGAGTGTAAATTCATAAATTGGTGAGATAACTACAGGGTATAAAATAAAAAAAACATTGTGTCTGTCGTTTGTGTTATATAGTGATTCGGTGGTGACATTCTTTCATCGAAAATGTGAGGTCGTTTTGATACGAGGGTATCTTACTGCAGAAGACCCTAGACTTCGATTTGGCTGATCCCATTTTCTCGGATGTCCCTTTTGCTAAAGTTGAAGAGAGTTTACTTCTGAAATTGAATAAGTCACGTCAATGGCATAATTATAACATTGAGGGCATCTATTGTCTGTCGTCTCAGTGTGATTGATATGATGATAAGCGTAACAGAGTCTTGAGTGAACTGTTGAGTACAAAACTGTGTGAGGCTTGAACTGGGGACTTGTCGTGTCGCAGTGTCTTTATCTCAGTTTGTTTGATATGGAGGTCTTGACTGTCATACTAGAAAGGGTATGACAGTAGTAAATGGGACACTCTGAGTTTAATGCATCCCAATAACATATTTGGGACATTCGCGAGATGAAATATGCATGAATGTATAAATGACTGGAGTTGGAGAGAGAGAAGTATGTTTGGTGCGGTGGTGTTGTTTGGTTTGATACTTACTTGGTGATCTGTGCTATCTAAGGAGTGGTCTTGTTCTAATATGCAGGAGTAGATGATCTATGCGTTTAATCTACTCTATGTAAGTGGTGTATTGATTTCAGAGTATTGAAATATATGATCTAAGTGATCAACTTTTCTTGTTTTCTTTCACTCATATATCCCCTGGGAAGGGGGCCGACACGTTATTGAGCTCCTATAGCTCACGGTAACTATTTTTGTCCATCTTTCCTCTTCTCTTTGTTACAGGAGCAAGACTTGGAGGAGAAGTGTGACATAAGATTTGATGCTAGATATAACTTACATGTGAAAGATATTCTGAACTTAGAAAGAAATATAAATTCCTCTGCGAAGGTGATATTCTACATTATGATTCAGTTCATCGAAAGTTTCTAAACCAATGATGTATAAGTGAACTTAACTTAATTCTTATGACTAATATAGGATGTGATGAGTATGTCTGTCTAGGACAGTGGCTCCCAACGACAGTAATTCCACGTGGATTCCTTTGATAAAGTCAGGAAATTTGGGACGTTACACCTTTGGACTGGTGTGGCAATATAAAAACATAAGGTTGTTGTGGCCTGGTCATGTATGTTTTTCTCAAAAGAAAGATGGTTTGGGGATAAAGGATATTGAAAGCTGGAATGTTGCTTTTTTGTTTAAACAGGCGTAGGCTATTGAGAAGAAAAGTGACATACTCAGAATCAAGTGGGTTAATGCCTATTACATAAAGCGAGATTCTATATAGTAGTGTGCAAGGAAGTAGAGTAATTCATGGTTATGGACAATGATATTGAAGGCTCGAGATAAGTTGAAGGTGTAAGTCAATATGAAGGATGTTAGCATGCGCTGAGAAGATGGACATATGGAGTATAGTACTACAGAGGGATAAAAAGTATTTTGTTGAATGGTGGAAGGGAAGTGACATATCTCTTTATAAATGAAAACACGCGGTTCCTGAATTCTAATTACTTCATTTTCATATCGATTTGTATGTAAATCTAATCCATACAATCCCATTGCTTCTCAAGAGAAATCTGACTTAGGCTAAGATAAGACATTGCTTTTTTCCAAAGTTGA
>JAOVYX010000724.1:0-13357 GCA_035668315.1 Drosera spatulata
AGATGATATATAATCAATATTGACTGCGTAAATTTATTTAGTCAATAAAGACTAGTCGTTTATTTAAAAAATGAAAGGTTGATTTAAAATCAAACTCCTTCCTAAAAAAAATTTCAGATATCGGGATAAATTATCCCGGATATACAAAAAAAAAGACATCTGGGGTTCTTTTTTTCGAATGGATTGATCCTTTCGAAAAAAAGATTCTCGGATGTATAAAAAAAAACAATGGTCTTTTGGGGTTATTTTTCCCTGATAGATTTGTCCTTCCGAAAGAAAGAACCCCGGATTCCGGAAAAAAAAATCACGGAAGTAACGAAAATTCTTTGAATTTTGATCGTCCATCTCACAAATGAACGGTTAAATAATGTTGGCTGTATAATCCTTCCTAAGTAACGTTGACAGTTTATCATCACCATATATATATATATATATCATGTTATTGTTGTTTTTAATTTTTTTATAAAAATAATGACTCGTGCGTTATACGGGATTAATAAATATAATATAAACAAAAGTTATTAAACTTATCTATATAAATTAATGTACATTGGACGTGATAGTTTTTTTTTTGATAAAATATATCAAAAGTTATTATTTTATTATATTAAAATACGATTTCATATATAAAAAAGTTATTATTTGTTATAATTTTTTCTTTCTGAAAGATTTTACATATATAATAATTATGTATTTTTTATTTAATACAAGTATTTTATGTTAAATTTGAGATATGGATTTTTGATTATACTTACAGATATGATTGCTCAGTTTTTTAAAGCTCTGATCAAATAGTTAAGTTAAATTTAACATTATCAAAATTTAATTTTGATCGTTCAATTCATAATCAAAGGTAATAAATTAATTGGATAAAAAAATTTATTTTAAATAAAATAAAATTATTTGATTATCCATTAAAAATTTTAAAAGATAATAATACCCCGTCATATTATTTGTTATCGAAATGATTTGTCATACTTAAAAGCGACTGAATAATACGATATATATAAGGTTATATTTTCGTTTCATTAGTCAATGAAACAAAATTATTTAGTTTTCTTTTATATTTTTACAACTATTGAATAGAAATAAAAATCTGAAAAAAAGTTTTCATTTTTTGTTTTTGTTTCGTTTTAGTACAATATTCAAGTTCTATTTTATAAAAAATCATTTTATTTTATGATTTTATTTT
Organism: Drosera spatulata; assembly: GCA_035668315.1. Taxonomy (NCBI): domain Eukaryota; kingdom Viridiplantae; phylum Streptophyta; class Magnoliopsida; order Caryophyllales; family Droseraceae; genus Drosera; species Drosera spatulata. Next base: position 1,193 of record JAOVYX010000724.1, read on the forward strand.
TATATTTTGTTATTTTTTTTATTCTGTTTTTTGTTTTGGTTTTCACAATTTTAAGGAACGATACCTTGATCTTTTTCATGCCAAACAAACTTATGATACTTAGAGATGAACTATTTTGTTATAATCTTCTTTGCTGTAACTCGAGCTTTTAACAGGGCAAGTTTTGAAATTTTGTATTAGTTTTTTATCCTTATCCATATGCGTAGTATATCGAGATCCAATTTCGATATATAAGTGCTTCCAAAGACCAAAATTAAGCTAGAACCATATGTTTAGAAACTGTAGTTTATTTAATATCATGGATTACTAGATAACATTGCTATTGGATCGGCACCTTGTACATGAAACTATGTTGAGAAATTAAAATAATGCTTCCAATTTTTCACTGTTTGATGTGTGTTGGAATATTTGGCGGAAGCGACTATAGTAGTCACACAAAATCCACTTGTTCCATTATTGAGTACTGATGATCGATCATATTCAATGACTTCTGTTCCCATTTCCGTACAAATAAATAAAAATTGTTCCGAGTGTGCAAGGCTCCACCTCGAATCCTGACTGAAATAAAAGATCGCACTCGATGCATACCCACTCTGATATCCCTGAATTTTTTTTGAAAGATACCTGTAAATGCTTCCTATTTGAAATGCTAGTCATGTCCAAATGCGTCCTCAGTCGGTATAATAAATCTTATTAATTTTTAAAAATCCATAAAGACACCTCAATATTCCATTAAATGTTGAGAAATTTCATCGAACAAAAGTTGCAGTAAAATAGAGAAAAACCTAACAAGCTTGGAGAAAACTTCGCCGACAATGTCCTTGTAAGTGAGATTATTTTTTACCACACTTTGGAGTTTCTACAATCGATATGACTGCAGCAAAATCAGCCTTATTGTTTTCTAAAATCAATTGCTGATTTGAAGCATCAAACTAACTCTCTTTTGAAACATAAATCATATTGCATCAAATTATGGCAAGCTATGAGTCTTAATCCATCGCAATTGCATCTATTTATAACAACTACAAACTTCAATTGCTTTTCTTTCCCCTTTTTTGGTCATACGACAGGAATTTTCCAACCAGTGTATTATGTGCTTGTCAATTACGTACAAATCGTTGATTTCCATAAGAGAATAGGCAGCAAATTTAATTGCTTAGATCGAAAAGCGCTACTACTTTGAATAGTGTAAACCCTTTTTTTGTAGCATAAGATTCAGCATTATAATTCAAATCACATGCATCACGGAGTATGAAATTCTATCGTGAATTGGGGCAAAACTTGAAGAGTTTGACATGCAAGATCTGGCAAGTATACGTTGAATGTACTACTACTCACCATGGATAAATCATGTTGTTCCAACCATAACTACATGATGTCAGGGACAGTAGTTTATACAGTTTTTCACTCTTTCCATCCCAACAGGTTACAACGGTTTCACTTGTATCGAATATTTATATATATATTAAATTTATATTAAATAATATTAAAAATATAATTTATTATAATAGTAAAAACAGAGTGTCATAACGACCCACTCACTCATTTTAACGACAACAAAAAAATAAATAATAGCTAACCACACAAAATATAATCACGAAAATAGGTCTGGCTACACACAAAGTCATAAACACCCATGCACACCATCGGCTCCGTCGAACACACCGCCACGCACACCATCACGCACACCACTAACACACCGACACTCTTCCTCTCTTCCGGCCACTGGATCCTCCTCCTTCACCCTTCGCAATGGTGCAGCCGCTTGTCACCGGATCTGTCGGACTGCCGCCATCTCAAAGGAACCGGATGCCACTACATCTCAAAGGAGCCGTCGGAGACAACCAACGTGGGAAGCACATCTTCAATCCCTAAATCCCCAAAGTCAATCATAGTGAATTTCTAAACTTTTGATCAATGCTTCTTTTGATTTACTTGTTGATATAAAAATATTGAATGTCGGTTAGTGATGGATGAATTGGCGAAGGTTGATTTGACGATTGGATTGTTTGGAAAGAGTTGCGTTGCTTGAAATATAAGTGTGGAATTGAAGAAGATTACGATTGTGATATTTATTGGGTCGATGATAGAGTTGAATGATTGTTGGAGGGGGTTTTTGATGATTGGGAATTTCGTTGGAAGGGAGCAAGAGTGTCTCTTGATCCGGGATTTGTTAGATCCAGGATTTTAAATATAGTATGAGTAATTTGATTGATCATTGAAAAATGGCCGGGATTTTTTATTTGTTTTGATTGATGCCCCTATATAATTTTTTATGTGAATGTTTCATCGATTTTCATGATTGAAAGGGGTATTATGATCTTAAAAAAATATAGGAGGTTTTTATATTTAGGTTTTAGATAAAACATTTTGATCATAAATTAAATTTTTTAGATAAGTTTACTAACTTTAGTGCGTGTAAAGATGGTGTATTTGACATGGATTAAGTTACGCGGACATGGATTATGTTTAACCAGTTAATTGTTTAAACTTAGTGAAGTTGTTTACCCTTAGATAATTATTTCATTTAGGTCTTAGATAAATGATTAATATTTTTTTACACACCGTATTTGTTAGAAATGTCAACAAAAATTTGTGAACTTGGCTCTTGAAAATCAAATTTTTAATTATCCAGAACACTTAAGATATCTTTGTCTCTAGTGCCACAATAGAAATCAGCATTCGTCGCTATTTAGCAATTGTAAATGCGTTCCGTCACAAACCTTCTGACAACAGGTTTTGTGACTGTCTTTCTTCTCTCTCTAAATTACGACGGGTCTGTCCTTATTCTGCGGCGATTTTTCAAACTTCGATTGCTAAATCAATTAGTGACTACCTTTTTTACGACAGACAGTTTCAGTCGTAAATCCGTCGCTAAATATTGTTTGCAATGGAAATGACTGTCACAAATGGATTGGATTTTTGTAATGTAAGAAAAGTTAGTAGGTATAGTGTACCTGATGTGATGTTATTCCTTATCAAATTAGGAAACGTTGTAATTTTTATGTGACATCCAAATAAAACAAGTATTGTAATTTTTACGGGAGGAAGGAAGCTTTTTTTTTTTTTTTTTTCCTTCTCACACTCCCTCGCATTCGCTGGATATAAGTGGTTATAACGAGTAAACATGGATTCGTTAATAATCAACGGTTTAGATCGATGAGAGAGTTTCTAATAAACGATTGTATGAGACTTCTAAATCCTTTCTCATTGTCTCAATGTGGTCAAATATACTTTGTGAAGGGTCAGATTCTGCTGCAATTGGGTAATGCAAATTGGGATATCGTGACAAAAAACGTTCCAAAAACAAACCAGAAACATGGGCGGATTGATTCACAATCGCAAGTTGACATCGGCAATATCAATATGCACTCAAGGCATATAACAATGAATTAAGACATAGGACTATAAATGCAATTTGTTGTATAGAAGCAAAACCACTAGTACTAAATAAAATACAGAAAGATAGAAACTAGGTAGCCTGTTTGCAACAAGTTCCAGATACTCTCCTCTCTGTATATAAAATGAGATATTCATTGAACTACATTTAATTGTCAGTCTTTTTTTTTTTTTTTTTGTTTAATATGTCACACACGTTGAATAAATTAAAGCACGTAATATCAGCATCCTGGAATATATCACTTGGTGTATAGTAGTAATTCTCAAATCTGTCTTGTTTATATTTTTGTTTTTCAATTTGTTCGGAGCGTGCTCGAAATGTGGATACATATAGTGATTGCTTGGAAAGAGGAAGCAAGGAAGCAATTTGTCATGTTAAAATTGTTTGGTTACACAAAAATGGCATGGAGTTCAAAACTAAGACAAGGTATTGATTCAAAGAAATATTATATTCGAATTGAATAATTGTGTTTCAAACATTTCATAATACAGATAATCTTCTGATCTTTGAAAAGTGACATATGACTCATCTGTACTTCATACAATTCCTTATTAATGACACTTTCTTTAGTGATAAAAGATAACTTCTTAACAAGAAAAGCTTAGGGAGGTTAAATATACGCTTGTCCCTAATCCAATTACTCATGATATATTTCAAAATGGTATAATAAGCTGGTGTCAAGTCCGAAAAGGACAATATCTTATATAAAAATAAGGTCAGAGATCGATAATTGTTGTATTTGAGCATCAAATGTTAATGACTACAATAGGAAGTATTAAACATGTGAGATTAATTTCAACTCAAAATGAACAGACATTGACGGGTGTAACCTAAGATCATATATATACTTGTGTTGAGTTTCTAGTTTTCAATTTGGATGGAGTAATCTCAACACACCCCATCATATGAGTTATATATATATTCTTGAATTTTCTATAATCAGTTCAATCCTAATAAAACCAGTTTCTCACTCTATAATTAGCATGACAGGAAATATTGGACAGCTTAACCTCAAAGATTTTGTTATCTTATTGAAGATGAGACAATAATTTGACAACGAATGTAATAATCAATTCGAAACAAAGAACAAACTAATTTGATGGCAGAATCTTTCAAGAAAAACTAAAAAATTGTCATTAATAATATATAAATTATGTATTATTAGGATATATATAACTATAAAGATATTTTTAAAATTATTTTTATTTTTAAAATTAATAAACTATTTAATTTTCATAATTCATAATCAATATCGACATATAATATTATCATAATATTACCTGTCTTCCGAACTTATCAGAACCCATCGCATTCACATCGAGCGATTCCAAGAACCCCCTTGTTCATGCATCTGTACTTCTCGAGTTCATTTCCCACCTTGCATCATCATCTTCTTCTGTGATAAAAAAAAAAAAAGGTGAAAACAACTTGCCATTGCAACTTGTTGCCGATTACTGCTCATAAAATCAATAGTTGCACTACACATTATCCCCCCAATGTTTTCCTTTTTCCCCCATTTTTTCGCTGTTGAGAGCGAGGCTGGTCATGTAGTGGGAAAAACACGAGCAGAATAATTCAACACTTCAACTATTGAATATCGACAAACCCGTAAACTTGAAAATTCAACACGGCAATATGTTGGAGAAAAACGTACGAAAAGAATCAAATTGCAAGCTCGAAAATGTTTTTTTTCCCTTCTGTTCAACGCTGCCGTAAGCCCTAACTTTCAGCTTTTCTCGTGATTCAATTTTTAGTGAATTGTTTATATGTTGTAATAGAAAATTAAGATTAAGATCAATTGACGCGTAATGGGTTCGTAGATTAGTGCATTTCGCGTCGGATTATGACGAATTTGTATGGTTTCGAATCAGTCCCTGGAAATAGTAAAACCCTAGAGTTCTGATATTTGAGATCGGCAAATTGAATGCTAGTCAACTTTGAACTTCAATCCAGTGGGCTCCTCTTACTTGCTACTACTAGTGTTTGCAATTGACTACGATCGTTTTTTTGTTTTTTTTTTTTTCGGGTGAAATTGTACATTTCTTAATCGGGTTGGGAAAACTCACAAAAGGAACAAAGTCTTTTATGAAAAAAAAAAACTAAAAAAATGAAATTCTCAATCACTTAAATCAATACGTGTTGACCATTACGATAATTTTTATCATGAAATACAATGTATTCTCTCGATCTCATAATATAAATAACAGATTGATACGATATGTTTATTTATGTTTGTTGAATTTTGTAGAATTTGATTAAGATTTTTTTAGTGATAACAGATTTATTATAACAGTTATGAAAGAAAATAACGAGATGTGCTATAACAGATGATGATTACTTTGATATTTTCACTTGAAAAGATTACTAAAAATGATATGTTATATATATATTTCTAGATGTCCCAAAAAAAAAATTGTTGTTTATATTATGGATACTTGCGACCAATTGGCATCTTTGAGACACTAATTTTTTCTCTTTTTTTTTCTATGTTCGATTGAAACAATTAAAAACTATTTTGATCAGGTTATAATATACTTTCTTCGTCTCAATTTATTTATAATATTTTTTTTGTTTATTCTTATTTATTTACAATATTTCTATTCTTTTCTAATTTGATAATCAATTAATATAATGAAGCCATCCCACCATCTCTTTCTTTCTTCTTTATCATACTCTCTTATAAATCCCACTTACATCACACTACCACTAAAAAAATACTATTTCTTCATTAAATTTTATAAAAATCAAACGCATATATTAAATTACGTGTCGGATCAAACGGTTATAATTAAAATGGGACGGAGGGAGTACATATGCATATATGTATATATACACTAAATTACAAATCCTAAAATTCTACTTCTCCGTCCCACAAAATTGACACACTTATGTATTTTGTACTATTCTATTCGTATGAATATAAGTTTTGTTTTGATTTTAAATCACGTCTAATCGTCTCGCAATATATATTATGTTGAAGTACATAATTTACACAATTATTGATATTTTATGATAAATTTATAAAACTATATTTAATCATCGTTATATGTATGCTGATGCAAAATCAAAATGTTTCATTCTTTACGGAACGAAGGGAGTAAAACAGTGCGTGAATTTTGAATCGCGTGGTGATGAAACGTTATTTTTTATGATATGTTAGAGACATATTGTTAAGACAAATAATGATTAGAGTTGCATAAATAATGATTAGAGTTGCTTTACATTTCACATGGATGAGGACGCGGGCTTGAACATACCACTAGATCAAGTTGCAAAGGGATAAGCTTGATGATTCCGTTTACTTTGACCGCATATCATTCGCTCGGAATCAAGTCGTGCACTGGATCTACGCGGGATTGATCTCAGTTAAAAATATATATGAGTTGGTGTGAATCGTATATAATCTTTAGTTTGGATTTTTAACTAGCTAAATGAATCAGTGCATCCTTGAGTGTTATTTGAAACGTGCTAGAGCCTGAAGTCCCTGAAAAGATTGAATACACGAGATCAAGACAATGAGCAATAAACGATACAAGAATTAACGTGAAAAATCCGAATAAAAAAAAAACCCATGACATATCATCATAAACAGCGATAACAAAACACTATGTAAAAAGATGATTACAAATCGTGTTCGCTCAATCGAAACTCATCAAATTGACTAAATATATGGGTTATATTTATACACCCATTAAAAAAAAGAAGATTTAATCATAAATTTAATCTTCGTAGACAAGGTCGGAAACACAGCCCGTGTGCCTGACGCACGGCCAGCATGGGTCGTGTCAAGTGTCGTCAGCTAGTTATGGCGTACGGCCGTGCATAAGCTCCTAGCCCATGTCCAAAAACAGTTATAAGTCTAGGCGGCGTTTGAGGTTGTTTCCATGTCCTTCTCTTGATCATGTCAAACCATCCCGTTAACCCAAAAAGCGTTAGGAATGGCATTCCCAAATCAAGAGACAAGTGTAGCTCTTTTGTCCGAGCCCTTCGACGATTGAGAATTCCTCGATTTATCTGCAACAAGCCGGATCGAAAGCCCCAACAAGACGTTAGGTCTGATGTTCAGTAGATAAATTAACAAGTGCAGCTCTACCAAACTTGCCATTAGGAACTAATGGAATAAGAGCTCTATCTTGTTGTATAGAACTACAGCCGAATCGCCCACCATGCAATGGAGTAAGGACGACCCCTAATGAGGGGAAACCCCGAAATCTTAATCCCAACAAAATACTAATTGGATAAGAGAATCTATACAAATTATTGTCGTCGCTTCTATCGAACCGGATAACTCCGTCTTTTCAAAACGGAAATAAAGGAGTCAACCAGCGACACATGAGTGATGCTTACTCAAGGCCCACTCCCACACGTAGAATACCGAGGACGTCAGTATCTTGCATATAACTACAGCCTTCTTATGTTAGTCTCGTCTGCTCCACTAGTCTGTGACTGTCGTCAATCCCAGAGTATCATTGACCGGGCATCCTACATGACAATATCTAAATTAATACAGGATACGCAGTGATTTATTGTCCTCATAAGCTTCCAATCCCTGAGTAGCCACTTTCATGAACAGATCCCACATAAGTTTTTGTAACCATATACAATATTTCAATAATCAATAAGAACAACTAAAAGCCCGAACATTATTAGATCATCTAGCATGGCCGAGCATCCTGACGCATGACCCGTGCTGGACATCACTCCGACCTTCTTCTTATAATATCACAATGACGGATTTATATCATATAGGTATCCGGTTATGGTTACGAAGGAGCTGCCCCACACCCTCGTCCGTTCACCAAAGAGCGAAACCCTCTTACTGAATTAACGTAATGTAAATCAGATCGAGACGTGAGATAATCGACAATCATAACAATCTCCCATTTATTATATACTCCCTCTCTCACATAGTCACATATCGATTACGGTAATTGCGTTGTTCGCCACATTCAACTTGTACTTTAAAAAGTTGATCAGTCTCTCCACTAATTACGACAGGCAAAAATCTCTCTGTTCGTTCTTCCATAGTGACACCCTCACTCATACACCAATGTGGCCAATTCCCAAAATTTAATCACATAGCAGCAAATAAAAATCAACAGTGCCAGATAAAGAATCGTCAAGAAAGGTCTTGGTTTTCGTTTTTCTTTAGCACCATACCATATGATATGACTCATCGATCTGATCTGCTACTGCCCATTAGACACGGATAAAAAGTCACCAAGAGGGAAAAACCCAAAAGAATGAATAAGCAGTGTGAATTCTGCAGCAGAGAAGTCTTGCATCGACAACAATGGATATTTTTTGGTATAAAAATATCTTTGTTCAAATCTGTTTGAACTCAGCAATACCATTATGCTAATTATAGCTAAAAAAGGTAAAGCTCTGCTTCTTTGCGACTTTGTGTGTAGCTTACACATCCAGCTTCAACTTGAAACCCCTTTAGCGACGTCAATCCTTGTTTATGCTCCGCCCCCAACTCCTCCACTTGATCTCGCCCAGCTTGATCACACCACAAATCGATCAGAATCAAACAAAACACAATTAATAACAATAGTGCGATGCTGTTATAACGCGAAGAAATATGTTGTTATAACGCGGAGAAATATTCAAATACATCTGTATAGTCATATGAAAACTCGTTTTTTTTCTATTGAACATCCAGAATTTGTCAACAATCATCTGATATTAATCGACGATACAGAAAAAGAAAAAAAAACAACTCCATACAACTTTGCAAAGGAGGTTTAGTTGATGTTTCTCTAAAAAAAATAATACTGCTACACTAATTTAGATGTAACTATCATTGCACATAACTAGAGACAGATGCATATATCCTCATAACAAATCAATTATCATCTGTGGTTTCTTGTTGCTAGTCTGATTCTGATCCATTGTCAACACCTTAACCTGATCTCTACTCCTCTTAATCCCGATCCCGCCGCCGCCGTTGCAGATATCAACCCCAAACAGCCTCACAACCCGACTTGACTCGAATCCAGACCGTTCCAAACCTCCCATTTCCGCCATCGTTGTTGCATCCTTAGGCCTCCAGTTGATGAACAACTGCTTATCAGGTCCCGTTGATCTCATGAAACTTACAATGTCGCCCGCCTTGAGGCTCTTCTCCTTCACGAACCGACTCCAACCCTTCGTCAACACAAAGCTCTGACTGCTGTTCCAGTAGGAATATCGAAACCTCCATACCTTCTGATGTTCATCCTCGAAGTTCAGAAGCAAACCCTCCGATGCCATCGAGGAACCATTACTGATATTGAAGCCGCGGAGAGGGAAATGCTTCTGCGCGTGCTGCTTCGGGATCACGAGACGGTTCAGTTTCCCAACGTCGCTCGGGGTCACCACCTTCTCGAACAGCTGTTCCCGAGCACGGGAAAAACCAGTGGTGGTGACGCCCTTTTCGGCAGTACTGCCGTCGTTGTATTGAGACGTTTCTTCGTGCAGCTTGGAAACTCGCTTGCTTTGGTCGAGCTCGTCGAGATAAGTATGCTTTCGAAGCATATCGACGATCTCGGACTTAGAGTGGGATGCCAGGAAGTTTATCTCGGCGGCGCCGTCAGGTGCAGAGCCGTCGAGGGGTTTGAAGTTGGTGATGGCGTCGCGGCCCCTGAACCTCTGAGCCGCGACGTCGTAGGCGCTTGCGGCGTCGGTCTCTTCGTTGAAGGTGCCGAGCCACACGCGCTGGTGTTTCTCGTAGATTTGGGCGCCCCAGCGCCCGTTCGGCTGGGGCACCACGCCCTTGAACTTAGAGGAGGGCAGCTTGCGTGGCTCGACTCCAGTCACGGAGTCGAGGACCACGCTGACCCCACTGCCCATCCTCGAAAGGGGGTTGGCAGCGGGGAGAGGGGGCGGCGGTGCCGGAGGCGGGGACGGGGCCGTGGTGGAGGATATGGAGTCCATCGTGCTGCTTGTGCTCTCACAGCTGCTTGGCTGATCCATTTGTTGGTGGATTTGTGAGTGTTTTTGAGCTAGGGATTTGATGGTTAGGTTTTTTGGGGATGTGAGAGGAAAGGTGAATATTGATTGTAAGGTGAAATATGGGGATGGAATAGGGATCTGAGAGATGGTGAGAGTATTTATAAAGGTGGGTTGTGGGGATAAAATAATCGGTTTGGTACCTGGTTAATGCCAGTAATAAAGATGGCCAAACTTTTAGCACTTTATTATTTGCTTTTATTATGTACTAATCGCTTTTATCTCCAAAATAAGTCTAGTTTTCATATGATACGTACATTTCTGTAGTTGATGACAATTTTAACATTTTACAAGAAAATCAACTAGTATTGTGTTCAATTTGTTGTACAATTTTAAATAGAATGGAGACCATGTTTTATAAAATGATAGCCAATTTTGATATTTTACTTATGAAATAAAAATAAGCTTAAGATTTCATATGTTGCATAAGAATATTCTACATTCCTGTTGCTCATACTCATCACACAAAAACACTAGGAAAAATCATGCGAGTCATTATCATATGTTTCTGTAGTTAATGCTAAAAAACGCATTAAGGACCCCCTAATAGTAAATTACAACCAATAATTTATCTATGAAAAGAACAATGGGCATGGAAGATAATTTGGGTCAACTCATAGCCACATCAAGGGAGATAGAGTAGCTGGTTTGGTGGGGGAAGAAAAATTCCTACCAGCCTGCCTAGATCAGAGCACTTGCATTGTATAATGGACAAAATATATAATTAAGATAATAAAAATAAAAAATTAAATATTAATTGAATTTTTAATAAAATCTTCATCTATCATCTATTATATATAATAATAAATAATATTTTTTCAATTTTAAAGATATTGTTTAGCAATCCGTAAGTAATAAAATATTATTATTTTGTATTTGCAAGTTCTATGCCTCCCTCCATCTCATCTCATCGCCTCGCCGTCGACCGTCGAAATTCCTTTAAGATCAGGAATCAGCCAATCTTGGATGACATTGTGGCAACGTCTCACCGGATTCGTTGCACAGGTACGATGCCGGCCACCGTTGTTGATCTCTCTCTCTCTCTCCATATCTTATCCTCGTGTTTTGCTTCTCCTCTTGTTTCTCGTCATTTGTTTATCGGTATGATTCGAGGTGGAGCGATGGAGTCAAACATTTGTTTAACTGTAGCAATCGATGTGGTGATGGGTGATGGATGACGTCGCAGGTGGATTTGGGGAAGGAAGGAGAAGTGAGGCAGGGGACTGGTTGTGGGAGGGAGAGGAGGAGGAGGATTAGGGTGGCGACGGCGGCGAAGATGACGCCGAAGGTGGAGAATCGACGACGGACACAACAGCTGTAGTGTTGGCGGTCGTGGCGGTGAAGGAGGCGGGGAAGACGAAGGAAAGGAGAAAATAAAATATTATTATTATAAAATAGTATAGATTAAATTGAAGATTTTGATGTAATAAATGATAAATAAATATTTTGTAAAATATGAAAAAGATTAATTTAAATATATCAAATACAAAATCTGTTACGACATATTAATAGACAGAGAATTGTGTCTTTGTTATACTTGTAACTTCATCATCATTATTAATTTGTTCTAAAGTATATTATATCTTTTATCTTATAATACTTAACTGTTTAATTTGATACAAAAATTTATATATGTGTAAAAATTTTGTTGAATTCAATAAAGAAATAATATATTTTTTTAAATAATGAGTTTTTTTTAAAAAAGTATTAATTTATTATTATTACTATCATAGCTATGTGGTTTAGTGTTGTGTGATTCCGAGTGTGGCCCG
>JAOVYX010000725.1:0-13354 GCA_035668315.1 Drosera spatulata
TGAATTCATTATTAATGAAATTCACATGTTTCAAATTACAGATGATGGCGAGAATGGAGGAGTTGAAAGACTCAACCTAAACCTTGACGACGATGACCTACTCGATGAGTAGAGGCAGCTGGAATGGAGAGGCTATCATATTTTATCTCGTGCAATAGATAGTTCACTCATGTTTTGAGACATCCTTTATTTTGCATGAGTTTAGCTTCGTCTAAAACTCGTTGGATGAGTTTCGTTTCGTCTAAAACTCTCTGGCTGTATTGGAGTTTCTATTTACTTTCAGTCTAATTGAATTTTCAAGTTTTCCTATTAGAGGTGCATGACTGTGAACATGTATGATGGATCTATCTGTTAGAGCTATATTGAAAAACTTAGGAGGAGATTGTTGAAGAATATTATGATTAATAATATATCCTTAAATATAAGTTTTTCAATATACGGCATAAAGATAAGATTTGTGTTCGGTAGATAGGATATATTTTAATTGTATAAAAATACCCTATTGCTGTAAGCCTAGTCTTCTATAAATAATAGTCTGGAGACAGCGGTCTTGGTATTCCAAACTAGATACCTTGAATGTTATGTTTCTCTCTCTAAAATACTCTCAACAGTTGCAACTGCATGAAACGATAAATTTGGAAATTTGATAATTTTCTTTTTTTAAAAAAAAATTTGATAAATCTTAATGAAATGAGACTTAGGGTCTGTTTATGAGATCTAAATGGGAGGGAAAGAAAGGGATTGGGGATATCATAATCTCCCTTCGTAAATATGAAATTTATAAGTTTTTAATCGAGGGATTGGAGGGATAATTGGATTGATTTCTTTAAAAAAAACAATTTCCTTAAAAGTGGACGGATTCGAATGTGTTTGGAGGGATTGCCGTTTGAAAATAATATAATTACCAAAATAAATAAAAAATTCAATATTTATTATTTATAATTTTTATAAATACAATAAAATCAAATGATTTACCTTTTTTTCTTTTCAACTCACAAACAATATTCGTGTTGATATCCTATCCCTTCTCTCCCCTCCCCTTTCTTCGTCTCCTAGCCTCTTCCCTTCCCTTCCCTCTTGATAAAAACTCATAAACTTACTCGTAGGAAAGCTCGTGCTAGGTTAATTCATCATACATGTTGAGTTGCTAGTGATATGAACGCCTAATGTTATATATGCTACCCAAATTTAGTTTTGATGTATACCTGCTCTGTTTTTTAACGTACGCAAGTTAATTACTATATTTAGCTTGTGTTCATATATTTTTGGCATCTGAATCCTCAAAATCTCCAAATTTTGACTCTTAATTAATATATCCATGAATACACCTACATGAATTTTTGTTGACTACTTAACGACTCCAAAATTGTGACTTAAATATTGATTCATGCACTTTCAGTTTTTTTTACCTATATAAAGTTTCGTCAAAGCACCTTGATCTTCATAGACCTTACTACAACCTTACTACAATATACAAGCCAAGCAACATGGATAGGTTCAACAATGTCAATTCAACTCTCTTCGCTTCTGCTCATACTCGTCATGTTCGAGCTTCTACTTACTCTTTCTCTAGCTCAAAAGTCGCCAAAAGACTACGTCGATGCCCACAACTACACCCGATCTCAAGTAGATGTCGGTCCAATATCATGGAGCAAACGCTTGGTGGATTATGCTCACAACTATGCGAATATAAGGGCTCAGGACTGCGCCCTACAACACTCGGATGGACCGCACGGTGAGAACCTTGCTATTGGTGGCGGCAATGGCTATGATTTCACTGGCCTCGACGCAGTTCAATTGTGGGTTGATGAAAAACAATACTATCACTGTGATGATAATTCTTGCACGTGGTCAGATGTGCGGACATTATTCTCAGGTGGTTTGGCATAACACGGCTGAAGTAGGGTGCGCTAGAGCGCAGTGTTACACTGGTCAATGGTTTATTATCTGTAGTTACTATCCTCCTGGTAACTATATTGGCGAACGCCCATACTAAATATCTTCCATGGTTAGTTGTAATAAGAAAATAATGTACAAGTGTCTTCATCTTATAATCAAAATAATGGATATCTTGGTTGAATAGTTATTATAAGTTCTCTACCGTATTCATTCTTGATCTCTAGCATTACATCAAAATTAACTATGCTATACAAAATGTGTACTATAAATGCATCGTATAAGTTTAAAGATCTTAATTTTTGAAATATTGCCATATAAGGGAAAAAATGTGAATATAAATCATGTTTTAGTCACTTTATTAAATTCATAGATCAAAAAATTAAAAAATAAGTCTAAGGATCAAAGGTCAGTATAATACCCGAAAATTTTGAGGATTTAAAAATGAATATATAACATACATACAGTACGTATATAAAACGCGAATAAAAGACGTTACATATTACGAATTAAAAACAGTTGCGCTTAAAGATTATAGAATTAATCCAAGAAAATATTTGATTATTAAAACAAATATGACGATGGAATATTTAGGATAATTAAATGATCGTAACGACGATGAATATTACGAATAAATAACGTTATAACATTATAACGTTATAAATGTTGCACGATAGCACTATCGATTTAATCCCATAAATAATGGATTATAACTTGGGAGATGATACTTTCATATATAGGATAAATCTATAGATACAAATAATTATTGATGAATTAATATTATGAAATTAAGGTAAATAATAGACTGAACGAGACGTATTGTGGGACAGGGGCGACATATTTTCCCATACTTACCTACTTCTCCACTTCCTCCCGCACTCTCCCGCTTTCTCCATCACCTTTCCTCACCACTTCACACCACTCCCACTGCCAACCACCATCATCATTCTCCATCACCATTCTGGCCACCAACAGCCGCCGCAGCGGCCCACCATCACCAGCCAACGCATCACACATCATCATCACCACTTTCATCTCATCATCACACCTTCACCACCATCGTTTTCATCATCACCAAGATGCCAACAAGACGAAAAACAGCAGCAGCAGCCGGAGGGGAGGATCAACATCTGCAGCCCGACTAGAGAATATCGACAGATTCGTTCGTGTGATCGTGTGCATAAGGAAATCAAACATGTTCGAGGTACTCGTCCGAGACACTACTTTTATTCGATCACAAGCGTCCATTGCATCCGTATATGTTTTAGGACATGTTTATGCTGTGTTTGATGTGTGTGCAATAGTTTGGATGCGGGATATGTTTCCACACTTACCTACTTCTACACTTCCTCCCGTACTCTCCCGCTTTCTCCGTCACCTTTCCTCACCACTTCACACCACTCCCACTGCCAACCACCATCGTCATTCTCCATCAGCCTCCACCATCATTCTGGCCACCAACAGCCGTCGCAGTTGCCCACCATCACCAGCCAACGCATCACACATCATCATCACCACTTTCATCTCATCATCACATCTTCACCACCATCATTTTCATCATCACCAAGACGCCAAAACCACGAAGGACAGTAGCAGCAGCCGGAGGGGAGGATCAACATCGGCAGCCCGACCAGAGAACATCGATGGATTCGCTCGTGTGATCGTGTGCATAAGAAAATCAAACGTGTTCGAGGTAACCTCACTCGTCCAAGACACCACTTTTATTCGATCACAAGCGTCCATTGCATCCGTGTATGTTTTAGGACATGTTTATGCTGTGTTTGATGTGTGTGCAATAGTTTGGATATGTTGTGGTGATAATTGAAGGATTCATGAGCATCGGACGTGAGTTTTCTGCAGGTTCTGGGTTGCAATTGTGTCGCGCCCGCGACGAGAGGAAAATCCGGCATTTGGCATGTCAGAGGCTCGCGCCCGTGATAGGGCCAGTCACGGCCGCGACGGTCTTCTGACCAGTGAATCATCGATTTCGTGCATCGGACCTTAAACCTAAATACGTATTTGAGATATATAATCCATACCATAGAAATATAGCATTTGACGTGCATATATGATCATGTTTGATACGTGATGGGGTATTCGGGGTTGAAATGAGCTGGAATACACACCATTATATTATATATACCCTCTCGAAAAATAAATGAAAGCGCTTATTAAACGACTAATAATAAGGAAACGGGGAATGTAAAACATAGTTATACTATCTATGTGAACTAATGAAAAAGCGAAACGAATAAGAAATATCGCATCCCTAAACTGACAAGGTCGACATTGACGTCCCTTCTTGGATCCGTTGGATCGTTGATCGTTTTCCCTAAAATTATTGAGAAGCTCGAACATGGCGTCCTTTCTCCGATCCATTGCGATCATTTGTTGTATCCTTGAATAACCTTGGTGGCATTATTGAGTCATTGCACTCCATTATTATCCTCTGACTCATCATCACGGGTGAGAACTATTTAGGAAGCGGTGGACATCCCCCATCCTCTTTGCATGCATGCAGCGGCTTCTACACCAATATGGCGGGGCCACGGTTTGCTCTCTGTAGGGAGGCCCAAATTATCTCAATGCTGACATACGGTGTTTCATTGAATGCGCACAAGAGGTGCAAGACGACGCATAGAGTAGGCAGGTGCAAAATCATAATTTATTGGGTAGCCCGACTGACGATTGACACTTTATCTCTGTATTTCGAACCGGTCATATCCTTGGAGTTGCCATTTTTTAGTCAAGTCATGAACCCTAAATAAATACAAAAGAAAGTAATGACTCTTAAAAGTGATACGAAGTCATATAAAGCAATGTAAAACGATACTGGTTGATATGCCGCTTATATTTTTCTAATATATATAAATATATTTTAGGGATTTTTGGCGGTCGTCATAACTGTTACCGGAAGTTTCTTGTAATTGGGATTCATACTCCTGAGGTTGCTGAGTTTCTATAGCTCACGGTTATATTTTTCAATTACAGATATACCCCCAATAGCACCTGAAGGCTCTTAGTGTGAGTTTGCATGTATATAGATAATCTCACGCGTTTCGGATATTATAGCAGATCAGATTTCTATTCTATTTAATGTAATAATCGATCTACATTGGTTCTGCACCAATGCTGTAACTAAAATAGGTATTCGAAGTTGTAAGTTATGAGTGTGGCTACTTTTTATAGTTTTCTTGACATCTATATCCTTAAATCCATTTGGCTTATTTGGTCTTGTCACGGACTGGGTCCGTGACGACATAACGTCCACGTATCTTCCAATACGAAAAGTCGGAGCGTTACAGTCATTGACTATATAGTTTTTTCATTTAATATGGGGAGAGCTTAGAGGATCAAAAATTAAAAATAAGTCAAATCTATCCTAAAACCAACCTCCTCAGACATCTTTAATTTAAGCCTTCGGTTGCATTTTTAGTTAAATATATATGTGTGTGTGATGATATAAGAACTATTATTTTCATCAATTACGGATGTGAACATCAACATTCATTATATAGACACATATTGAAACGTGTTGTGATCAGAAATTAAAATCAGAAAATAAAAAATTAGGTTTCTTTGCTTCAATATTTTGAACAACGCCCATAATATATGTGAGATCAGTTTCCAAGTGAAATACTGAACTTTAAAGAGTATTTTTGAGTGTTTATTTGATAAAGTTGTATACTTTATAGCTTTAGAGCTTAAGGAAGTAGAACAAAATTTGAACTAAGGACATATAAGTGCATAGGAAATATCTGTGAATTATAAGCCATGGACTTCTAATACTTTCTTTTATGATCAGCAAACTACCCTAAACATGGAAAACCAGAAACTCTATTTTACAGATTTCGCAAGTTTTTTGATTCAGTCTTTAAATTAACTTTGTCCATGTTACATAACTAACCATGCATTGACTAAATTAAGCAAGGTTATATAGCTAGCAAGGGCTATTTCTCATGGCACCAGGACCATTGTGACAATGAATCAATTGAAAATTTCAGAGAATCAGACACGAAATTTCAAGTTTCAAACGTTAAATAGCCATGAGAATCATGTTTGCCATAGGAAAACTTTTGGCCAAAATTTCTCCCATGCTTATTCTTTTTACCTTTGAACGTTCAACAAGACTGTAATATCACCTTGAGAATTCACAGACCGTATAAATATGAATATTTTGGATAAATCACATAACAAACAAAAGCATCACAGGCATAAAAAAAAAAAAAAAAAAAAAAAAAAAAAAAACCAACAATAAACATGAACCTTTTAATTGTGTTCCTTGTCTTAGCCATATTTGCATCTGCTTCACTTGCGCAGAACTCCCAACAAGACTACCTCGACGCGCACAATGCAGCTCGTGCAGCAGTAGGTGTCGGGCCCCTGACTTGGGACGACAATTTAGCATCATATGCACAGAACTATTGTTGACGGTGGTGTCTCAAATCCGCGTTCGTCTCCGCGTGACTTCTCCGCATAGCGTGTCCGTGTCTTCTCCATATCTGGATTTGATTTATAAAAAGAGAGGATTGGTGGAGATGGAAAGGCAGAGCAAGAGAGACCCGGGGCAGAGAAAGGAGAAGGGGATCTGCAGAAGAGGAAGAGGAAGAGATAAAGGAGAAAGGGATAAGGTGGAGCATTGAGGGTTTAAGGGATTTGTTTTAGAGATTCTTATTTCTATCTCTTACTGTGAGATTCTCAATATTTTGAGTGTATCCCCTTTTGTATTTTCTCATTTTGGTTAGTGGATTCTTGTCATCGGCGACCGTCCGTGGTTTTTCCCGCAAGGGTTTCCACGTAAAAATCTTTGTCTCAATTTATTTTTTACGTACTCGTTATTATTTGTGTTTATTATTAACAGGTCCGTTCGTAACAACTATGTCAACTCGAGGATGGGTGACTGTGACCTGATTCACTCCGATGGGGCCTTATGGCGAGAACT
The DNA here is from genome assembly GCA_035668315.1 of Drosera spatulata. NCBI lineage: Eukaryota > Viridiplantae > Streptophyta > Magnoliopsida > Caryophyllales > Droseraceae > Drosera > Drosera spatulata. Next base: position 6,839 of record JAOVYX010000725.1, read on the forward strand.
TAGCTGAGGGAAGCGGTTCCTTCACTGCTCTTGACGCGGTCCAAATGTGGGTCGATGAGAAGATCTTCTACAACCATTTTTTCAATATTTGCCTCTTTGGGGAGTGTCTGCATTACACTCAGGTGGTCTGGCGTGACTCGACTAAGCTTGGATGTGCCAGGACACAGTGTAACAACGGTTGGTGGTTCGTCATCTGCAGCTATGACCCTGTGGGCAATATTATTGGAGAGCGTTCATACTGAATGTAAATATACGATATATGTTTAATACTGTCGTGGTGGAAATTAATTGAAATTGTGCTGATGAATTGAGATATCTACTTGAAACTTGCGTTGCTTTGGTGACTAATTATATCGATTCGAAGTTACTAATAAAAATGAGCTACTTGATAGTAGCTCATATATTTGTTGCTCAATACAACGTTCGTTTGGTCTCTCTGTCAATCTCTAATTAAGTATATATCAACATCAATAGATAAGTTCCGGACTATATTTTGAATGACAATTTCCAACTGCATAAACCGATAGATTTGGAAATTTGATCAATCTTAATGGAAAGAGACTATTGGGGGGCACGCTTCTGCTCATTTAATTCATGAGAGATTTCGAGTTAATAAAGAAAGAAACATATCCATATAATTTTCTAATCGATTTGTTTGATTGATGGTGCATATGTAGATTAATCGGTTTGTTAATCTGAACAACGACAAAGGAGTTGACGGATGGATATGTTTTGCTATATTTTGGTATGCCCAGGTTTTATGATTTTTGAACGTATGGTACATGATGTGGACATGGACACCCAGAATTAAATGTGTTTTGACAAAAGACCTTCGGATGAACCAGTATGGAAACTTGTACTTGTTTTATAATCTTATGTTTAGATTAATGGATTCAATGTTTGTTTCATATTAATTTGATATCCTCCATATTCTATCTCTTTGATTCGTCGTGGCAATATTTGATTTGTGGATCTTATTTTCTTTGGTTATAAGCTTTCTTTGGCCCTCAATGGTCATGGTTGTCACCGCTGAATTTGCGCTCACTTTTACTTGTTTTGTCTTTATTCTTTTTGTTTTTATTTCAGGAATCACGTGCCAAGTTAAGATCGACCGAGGTTTAATGGGAGATTGATGGACTTATGGTTAATAAATGTATAGGTTTATGTAAATGGATGACCCTACCGACTATGTATTGTAGCCGTGCGAATTTGTTTCATGTAAGTTTGAATTATTATATGATTGATAGTGGCTTACGTAAATTACGAGATAATTTATTTATTAATTCACGTGTCATCATTTCTTTGAAAATTCGAGATGTAACACAAACCCCTGATTTCACGATTGGAAGAAAAACGACTTATCAATGAATCAACTATACTAAACTAATCATCATAACTATGTCCATATATTTTAGGCATCTGAATCCTCAATATTTTCAACCTTTTACTCTAAATTAATTCATGCATGAATACACTTATGTTGTCTTTGCTTGGGGTGCAATGAATTGAAGGAAGGAATAAAATGGCCCATTAGGCCGAAATGAAAAAAAAAAAAAAAAAAAAACTGTTTACGATTCAAGCGGACTACATCAATCCTTATGTCATTCCATTCCTTTCCATTTGTTTATTTTCATTCCTTGACTACCAAAGGATTGGAATTAAATTGAAAAATAAAAGGAAAAATTACTTTCATGTAGATTAAGATAAAAGTTATAAATGCCATAATAAGGCGATAAAAGTTATTGACATAATATCCCATGCCTTTTATGATTATGAAGACGTAGCTCACTCATCAGCCGACAAAAAATGGTACCATTTGTGTCGCTACGAAGCATCAACTACCTTAAACGAGAAAAATATTAGGAGGAATTAATATAAAATCCCTGACATAAGAACAATTTTCACATATCTTTCCAAAACAATATTGTGTATTTTTTTTATCCGTATTTACAAGTTTTTCTAACGCTACACCCCCAACTCCTCATTTGTACCCCACTTGAAAAATTTACTAGATTTCCCAGATGGGGTGCTACCCTGAAAAAATAACCATTTAGAATTTTATTTTTTATTTTTTTTATCCTATTCAAATTATAACGTTTTTTAATATTTTATTCAAATTATAGTATTTTTCATTTTAATAATTTTTTCACATAAAAATATCAAAATATCCCTATTTTATATCACATCAGCTCACCCACTATCATTTCTGTTTTTTTTCCTGACTTGTTTATCTCACACACTCACAAAGACAAAATTGTCATTCGTTATTAATTCAACACACACATAAATTATCGTGTCGGATCAAACCGTTGTAATTGAATAAGACGGAAGGAGTATATACTAGTTAGGAGAATATCAGAATATACCTATTTTTTAATTCAATATTGAGGACCAAATCCCCATAAGAAGTCAATTCTCCTCATGTACCTAGGTCTATGCTAATTTGTATCGACCGTTTAAGTCTATGGTAATTTGTACACGCTTGCTAAAATCAATAATTCATATGACTCCTAGCTACATGTTCAGTTTACTCGATGGTCAAAAGATGGAGTTATTGAGGGCTTGGTTATAAGTTTCTAACTATAAATATCGCGTATTAATCAACTATAACCTCCATAAACTTATCGTATTCGAGCAATATAGAGAGGAAGATGTCGACTCGCAACCTTTCTTCGTTGCTCTCTGCTGTAGTTGTCTTGGTTGCTCTCGCTTCTTCTTCTTTTGCTCAGAATTCTCCTAATGATTATGTTAGCGCGCACAATGATGCTCGATCACAGGTTGGAGTCGGTCCCATATCATGGAACGACACATTGGTCGACTATGCTCAAAACTATGCCAACATAAGGGCTAACGACTGCGCTATGGAGCACTCAGGCGGGCCATATGGCGAGAACATTGCCGAGGGTGGTGGTTATGGTTATGACTTCAGCGGTCTCGACGCTGTAAATATGTGGGTTGCAGAGAAACAATACTATGACTATGATAGTAACTCGTGCGCACCAGGACAGATGTGCGGTCATTATACTCAGGTGGTCTGGGCTGACTCGACTCAGCTTGGATGCGGGAGGTCGCAGTGCTACAATGGTGATTACTTCATCGTCTGTAGCTATTATCCTCCTGGCAACTATAATGGCGAACGTCCATACTAAGTTACAGACTAATGTGCATCGCACGTATACGCTTGATCTGTTTTCTCTAGAATAAGTGTGTTATGTACCAATAACATAAAGAAATTACAAATCATAGATATTTCTTCAAGAAAATTCTCATTGAATCCCAATCACATATATGTTGCAGTGCTCATTCCAATATTTTGTCCATGGGCATATGTTTTGGCGATAATAACATCCATTTTAACCTTTGATCTCCGGCTTGTATGAAGCCATACTATGTTGACTTGCTGAGGATGAGAAATTGAAACATCAAACATGGTTTTGTTTATGAGTTGTTGATCGCAAAATCCATGAATAAAGTTTTCCTGATGTCGTTTATCTTCAATAGTAACGACACTCTTGGATAGTAATTAATTCGGGATGAATACAAAGATTGTTAGGATCATGAGAAATTTTTATTGGGATTTTAGAAAGTATCGTAATAATATTTATAGATCATTAATCACTCCTACTAATCCTTGGTTCTACACCACCAATTAACAGGTTCACTTATCACTTACCTATACGGGTGTCTGTATTGGCAGCATCAGTAAGCAAAATAGTTGTAACCTGATAAGGTTTCAGGGAGCTGGGAACGAAATTTTACCATGTATGAGTGGTCACCTATCAATGGCCAGAACTATAGATTCAAATAAGCACGATCTGCAGATTTCAACTTCCTGGTTGGGGTGTAAATATGGTTATTTGTCAAGTTAATCTTTCTCATGAAACGGAATTTGATGCTAAAGAAGCAACACCCCTGTTAGATACTGGAAGCTCAGGTGATAAAAAATTAAGCTTGGAGGAAAGAGCTTCCCAGACTAGAGATAACTCCAGAGGCTGACCTGCACATCTGACAGTCACCGGGATTCGGTCTGCATCATCTGCTTCACTATTTTCGTATTAGATTGTTCTACGTTTTAAGCAGGGTCTTCATTCCTGTGAAGACTGAAATACTGTTTTTCGCAGATTCCCGCTTCTGATCTTGCCGAGTCAGAACAACATCAACTTGTTCTAGAACCTTTCAATTTTTGACTGAGACTCTAATCAAGCGACGAACCGAACTTTCAGAAAAAATATGTTTATTGAAGTCCTGAAGCAGTAGTCACCATGCCGGTTCGTGAACATGTAGGATAATGCGGACTGTGGACTGCGGATGACTGTAGGATAATGCGACAAGCTTCAGCATTTTGACATTGGTTTTGATCCAAAATACCGGTTAAAATATGGCAAATACATTGTCAACTGCTGAATGTCTTTGTACATGACAAGGCATATTGATCATTTCTTAATAAGTAGTATATCAGGTGGAGAGGGAATCTTGTTATTTAGTAAAGTCATGTTTTCATCCACGCATGACCGCGTCCATCCCACTAAAATCAAATACTAAATCTTCGATATTGTCCAACACGACCTTGAAGCAGTTTTGAGTGAGTTATAGGTTGACAAATTTTGATCATTCCTATTGTAGTGCGTTACCGTGCACCCATTAGCTAATTTCAGGTTAGATTATTCATCAACAGCGACGGCCATGATAAGCTTGAGACACTCATAGTATGATATTCTTTGCTCTGAGCCTGACAGTTTTGATCCATTCACAAGCGAGCAAGCAACAAAGAACAGGCAAAAGAACACAGGAATTCAGAACAAACTTCATTGAAAGAATGTGGAAAATTGAATTACACCTACCAAAATCAAATCCCTCTGCTGCACAATCAAAACATCGCGGTATTGGAACATGACTAAATCGGATCATAGCAAGCATCCTGTTAGCATGGCTAGCTAACCACATTAGCAGCCCATACAATCAGCCTCATGCTTAGGAACCAAGCTTCTCAAATGTGTTCAACTCCTCAAAATTACCAGACCACAGCAGATCTCGTTGTCTACACCATGATGCTGTAATCACTTTTGACAACACTGCTTCATTAGAACCAAAATCAAGCACCCAGTTCCCCACTGTGGTGCCTGAGCTCCTTCCTCAGCTTCTGAGAGAACAGCTTGCAAGCATCCATACTGAGATCCATGGCAGCAGCCAGCGCCACAAACACCGCCGCATCCTCAATGCAGGTCACATGCTGTGCCCCCACCTCCACGAGGGGTGGCTTGCTCCCCTTTCTCTTCCCTCCTACTGTCGAAGACATCACAAACCCTCTGTAAAGAAACTGCGGCATCCACCATCCAGAACCCGAGTCTGAACCCGATCCAAACCCTGAACCAGATCCTGACCCCAGATCAAAGCTCCCGTTCGGGCTGGTGACTGGAGAACCGTACGTGCTCAAGTCAATACTAAACTTCCCACCATTTTTCGCGCTGATGCTACCATTGAACATCGCCACCCCTGTTGGCCCCCCGCCTCCTACATTACTATCTGGTAGAAGCTCGAAGCGGTATCCTAGGAGACTATCCGTGATGCCACGCTCCTTCCAGGCCTCGAGTCGGCCCCAGGGTTTCCAAGTCCCTTCTCCTGGTCTAAGGATCAGCCATGCTCCAGGGTTGCATTTGCTGACCTGGTTCGAACCAGGCATCGGCATGAAGGGTGCGATGATGGAGGCTGCTGCGACTGGTGAGCCAGAGAGGTCGTGGATCGTGATCGACCAGCCTTTCCGCATCTTGGTTGTCTGACCCTTGCGACGGTGTAGGATTGAGCTCAGCCAGCTGCTGCTTGAAGTGCTTGGCTCTGATGACATTGATGAGCTGCACAGATAGTAGAAATGTTAATTAGCAAGCGCAAATCAATTGCTCACAATTGAAAAGGAGTGACTAACAAACCATATTCCATCAAAGAGAAATGCTAACTATAGTAATCAAAGATTAACTTGCAAAATCAAGCATCATGTAATGCAAATACCTTATACCACATGTCAATTATAATACCAACACCATAAATAAAGATGCACACTTAATGTTGCTAATCGTTCCTCACATTAGTAAACGGTCTTTCAGAACACTAATCGATCATTCAGAATTTATCGTGGGATTAAAGTGCAACCAACACCAGCTTTTTAAGTGCAACCAACACCAGCATTTTAGGCTGACCAACAAGCCCTCCTAGTGCGCTTTGTCCAACAAGGCCTCCTAGTGAGTTTTGTCCTCACTCGGGCATACCATGTGAAATCCACGTGAGGAACGATACATCTTAGTATCATCGAGCCGTTTAAACTATATCCCACCATAAGATCGGGGAGTGTTATGTTATAAACTCTTAAAAAACGTTACAGCTATTAAGAGTTAGCAATTATTATGAGATCAATAACACATGTGGAAACAATATGTCAATATCAAAGAAAATAAACTCACCAGCTGGTAGGGCTCCGGAAACAGAAACTACAGCTGAAGACAGGCTGTCGTCTCACATTCCCCA
>JAOVYX010000726.1:0-13353 GCA_035668315.1 Drosera spatulata
AGGTCATTTCAAGGCTCTTTTCGTTGTTTCTTGAGTTTTCAAGTTATTTGAGGTTGTTTTACGGTGTTTTTACCACTATTCATTCGTTTTTGTGCGTTTTGAAGTGAATGGAGTTGTTCTTATGGTGTTTTTATCCTTTTTCAAGTTTTTTAAGCCGATTTGAAGGCTCTTTTGATAGATTCTTGCGTTTTCAAGTTATTGAGGATATTTCATGGTGTTTTTTCCCTTTTCATGTGTTTTGGGTTTTTTAAAGTCGTTTCTAGGCTCTTTTCCTTGTTTCTTGTATTTTCAAGTTAATTGTGGATGTTTAGTTGTGTTTTTAGCCCTTTCACGTTATTTGAAGTGTTTTAAGGTCATTTCAAATTTGTTTTGATAGGTTCTTGCGTTTTCAATTTAGTTGATGTTCTTCTAGGGTGCTTTTACTACTTTTCATACGTTTTCATGTATGTTATAGAGATTTGAGTTGTTTTTATGATGTTTGAATTGTTTACATGTGTTTTGGAGTGTTTTAAAGCCATTTCAAGGCTTTTTTTCATAGTTTTTTGCATTTTCAATTCTTGCATTTTCAAGTTATTTGAGGTTGTTTTATTGTGTTTTTACGCTTTTCATGTGGTTTTGAGTGTTTTAAGCTCAATTCAAGGCTGTTTTCATAGTTTCTTGTATTTTCAACTTATTTGAGGTTGTTTTGTGGTGCTTTTAGCCATTTTCATATGGTGTTGCGTGATTTAAGGTCATTTCAAGGCTCTTTTGATAGATTCTGGGATTTTGAAATTATTTTAGGCTGTTTTATAGTGTTTTTACCACTTTTTCATTCGTTTTTAGGCATTTTAAAGAGATTTGAGTTGTTTTCTTGGTGTTTTAGCGTTTTGATGTGTTTTTGAGTGTTTTAAGCTCATTTCAAGGGTCTTTTCATTGTTTCTTGAGTTTTTAAGTTGTTTGAGTTGTTTTTATGGTGTTTTCAGCCTCTCCAAGTGTTTTTGAGTGTTTTCAGCTCATTTGAATGCTCTTTTCACTATGTTCAAGTTATTTGAGGTTGTTTTATGATGCACTCAGCCTTTTCATGTGTTTTTGAGTGTTTTAAGGTCATTTAAGGCTGTTTTCGTTGTTTCTCGTGTTTTCAAGTTATTTGAGGTTGTTTTGTGGTGTTTTTAGCCCTTTCATGTGTTTCTGAGTATTTTGAGCTCATTTCAAGGCTCTTTTCGTTGTTTCTTGAGCTTTCAAGTCATTTGAGGTTGTTTTATGATGTTTTTTCCACTTTTCATTCGTTTTTGTGCGTATTGAAGTGGATGGAGTTGTTGTTGTGGTGTTTTTAACCTTTTCAAGTTATTTGAGTTATTATGATGGTGGTTTTAGCCTTTTCAAGTGTTTCTGAGTGTTATAAGCTCAGTTCAATGCATTTCTCACAATTTTCAAGTTATTTGGGGTTGTTTTATGGTGTTTTCAGCGTTTTCATGAGTTTTTGAGTGTTTTAAGGTTATTTGAAGGTTGTTTTTGTTGTTTCTTGTGTTTTCAAGTTATTTGAGGTTGTTTTGGGGTGTTTTTAGCCCTTTCATTTGTTTTTGAGTGTTTTGAGCTCATTTCAAGGCTCTTTTCGTTGTTTCTTTGGTTTTCAAGTTATTTGAGGTTGTTTTATGGTGTTTTTTCCTCTTTTCACTCGTTTTTTGTGCGTTTTGAAGTGAATGGAGTTGTTCTTATGGTGTTTTTAGCATTTTCAAGTTATTTGAGTTGTTTTTATGGTGTTTTTAGCCTTTTCAAGAGTTTTTTAGTGTTTTAAGCTCATTTCAATGCTCTTTCCACATTTTCAAGTTGTTTGAGGTTATTTTATGGTGTTTTTAGCCTTTTCATGTGTTTTTGAGTGTTTTAAGGTCATTTGAATGCTGCTTTCATTGTTTCTTGTGTTTTAATGTTATTTGAGGTTGTTTTATGGTGTTTGTTCAGCTTTTCATTGGTTTGTACGCATTTTGAAGTCATTGGAGTTGTTCTTACGGTGTTTTTAGCCTTTTCAAGTTATTTGAGTTGTTTTTGTGGTGTTTTTATCCTTTTCAAGTCTTTTTCAGTGTTTTAAGCTCATTTCAATGCACTTTTCACAATTTTCAAGTTAATTGATGTTGTTTAATGGTGTTTTTAACCTTTTCATGTGTTTTTGAGTGTTCTAAGGTCATTTAAAGGTTATTTTTGTTGTTTCTTGTGTTTTCAAGTTATTTGAGGTTGTTTTGTTGTGTTTTTAGCCCTTTTCTTTGTTTTTGAGTGTTTTGAGCTCATTTCAATGCCCTTTTCGTTGTTTCTTGAGTTTTCAAGTTATTTGAGGTTATTTTATGGTGTTTTTCCCGCTTTTCATTCATTCTGGTGCGTTTTAAAGTCAATGGAGTTGTTCTTCTAGTGTCTTTAGCCTTTTCAAGTGATTTAGAGTATTTTAAGCTCACTTGAAGGCTCTTTTCATGTGGTTTTGAGTGTTTTAAGCTCATTTCATGGCTCTTTTCGTACTTTCTTGTATTTTCAAGTTATTTGAGATTGTTTTATCGTGCTTTTAGCCTTTTCATATGGTGTTGCATGATTTAAGGTTATTTCAAGGCTTTTTTGATAGATTCTGGGATTTTCAAGTTATTTGAGGCTGTTTTATAGAGTTTTTACCAGTTTTCATTCGTTTTAGTGCATTTTGAAGAGTTTTGAGTTGTTTTTATGGTGTTTTTAGCATTTTTGATGTGTTTTTGAGAGTTTTAAGCTCATTTCAAGGGTTTTTTCATAGTTTTTTGTGTTTTTAAGTTATTTGAGTTTTTTTTATGGTGTTTTTAGGCTTTTCAAGTATTTTTAAGCGTTTTCAGCTCATTTGAACGCTCTTTTCACTATTTTCAAGTTATTTGAGGTTGTTTTATGGTGCTCTCAGCCTTTTCATGTGTTTTTGAGTGTTTTAAGGTCATTTAAGGCTGTTTTCGTTGTTTCTTGTGTTTTCTAATTATTTGAGGTTGTTTTGTGGTGTTTTTGGCCCTTTCATGTGTTTCTGAGTATTTTGTGCTCATTTCAGGACTCTTTTCGTTGTTTCTTGAGTTTTCAAGTTATTTGAGGTTGTTTTATGGTGTTTTTCCCACTTTTCATTCGTTTTTTGCGTATTGAAGTGGATGGAGGTGTTCTTATGGTGTTTTTAACCTTTTGAAGTTATTTTAGGTGTTTTGATGGTGTTTTTATCCTTTTGAAGTGTTTTTGAGTGTTTTAAGCTCATTTCAATGCTCTTTTCACAAATTTCGAGTTATTTGGGTTGTTTTATGGTGTTTTTAGCCTTTTCATGAGTTTTTGAGTGTTTTAAGGTCATTTGAAGGCTGCTTTCATTGTTTCTTGTGTTTTGAAGTTATTTGAGGTTGTTTTATGGTGTTTTTAGCCCTTTCATGTGTTTTTGAGTGTTTTAAGCTCATTTCAAGGCGCTTTTCGGTTTTTCTTGAGTTTTCAAGTTATTTGAGCTTGTTTGTGGTGTTTTTTTCCCACTTTTCACTCGTTTTTGTGCATTTTGAAGTGAATGGAGTTGTTCTTATGGTGTTTTTAGCATTTGCAAGTTATTTGAGTTGTTTTTATGGTGTTTTTAGCCTTTTCAAGTGTTTTAAGCTCATTTCAATGCTCTTTCCAAAACTTTAAAGTTATTCGAGGTTGTTTTATGGTGTTTTTTAAACTTTTCATTCGTTTTTGTGCGTTTTGAAGTCATTGCAGTTGTTCTTACTGTGTTTTTAGCCTTTTCAAGTTATTTGAGTTGTTTTTGTGGTGTTTTTATCCATTTCAAGTGTTTTTGAGTTTTTTAAGCTCATTTCAATGCTTTTTTCACAATTTTCAAGTTATTTGAGGTTGTTTTATGGTGTATTTTTCTTTCTAATTTGTTTTTGAGTGTTTGTGGTGATTTAAAGGTTGTTTTTGTTGTTTCTTGTGTTTTCGAATTATTTGAGGTTGTTTGGTGGTGGTTTTGGCCCTTTCATGTGTTTTTGAGTGTTTTGAGGTCATTTCAAGGCTCTTTTCGTTGTTTCTTGAGTTTTCAAGTTATTTGAGGTTGTTTTGTGGTGTTTCTACCACTTTTCATTCTTATGGTGTTGTTAGCCTTTTTCATGTGTTTTGGAGTGTTTTATGCTCATTTGAAGGCTCTTTTCACAGACTCCTGTGTTTTCAAATTATTTGAGGATATTTCATGATGTTTTTGGTATTTTTATGTGTTTTGCAGTTTTTTAAAGTCATTTCAAAGCTCTTTTCATTGTTTCTCGTATTTTCAAGTTATTTGAGGATGTTTTGTTGTGTTTTTAGCCCATTCATGTGGTTTTGAGTGTTTTAAGGTTATTTCAAGTTTGTTAATATAGATTCTTGTATTTTTCAATTTAGTTGATGTTCTTTTAGCGTGCTTTTACTACTTTTCATACGTTTTTGTGTACATTAAAGAGATTTGAGTCGTTTTTATGGTGTTTTAATCGTTTACATGTGTTTTTGAGTGTTTTAAAGTCATTTCAAGGTTTTTTTCTTAAGTTTTTGCATTTTCAAGTTATTTGTAGTTGTTTTGTGGTGCTTTTAGCCTTTTCATATGGTTTTGAGTGTTTTAACCTTATTTCAAGGCTCTTTTGATAGATTATTGGATTCTGAAGTTATTTGTGGCTGGTTTATAGTGTTTGTACCACTTATTATTCGTTTTTGTGCATTTTGAAGATATTTAAATTGTTTTTATGGTGTTTTTAGCCTTTTGATGCGTTTTTTAGTGTTTCAAGCCAATTTCAATGGTCTTTTCATAGTTTCTTGTGTTTTCAAGTTATTTGAGTTGTTTTTATGGCCCTTTGAGCCTTTTCCAGTGTTTTTGAGTGTTTTCAGCTCATTTCAATGCACTTTTTACAATTTTCAAGTTATTTGAGGTTTTTTATGGTGTTTTTGGCCTTTTCATGCGTTTTTGAGCTTTTTAAGGTCATTTGAAGGTTATTTTGATTGTTTCTTGTGTTTTGAAGTTATTTGAGGTTGTTTTGTGGTGTTTTTAGCCCTTTCATGTGTTTTTGAGTGTTTCAAGGTCATTTCAAGGCTCTTTTCGTTGTTTCTTGAGTTTTCAAATTTATTGTGGTTGTTTTATGGTGTTTTTTCCACTTTTCATTCGTTTTTGTGCGTTTTGAAGTGAATAGAGTTATTCATATGGCGTTTTTAGCCTTTTCAAGTTACTTGAGTTGCTTTTATTGTGTTTTTAGTCTTTTCAAGTGTTTTTGAGTCTTTTAAGCTCATTTCAATGCTCTTGACAATTGTCAAGTTATTTAAGGTTGTTTTACGGTGTTTTTAGCCTTTTCATGTGTTTTTGAGTCTTTTAAAGTCATTTAATGGTCTTAGTTTCTTATGTCTTCAACTTGCTTGAGGTTGTTTTGTGGTGTTATTAGCCCTTTCCTGTGTTTTTGTGTGTTTTGAAGTGAATGGAGTTTTTCTGTTGGCGTTTTGAGCCTTTTCAAATGTTTTAGTGTGTTTTAAGCTCATTTGAAGGCACTTTTGAGAGATTCTTGCGTTTTCAAGTTATTTAAGGATATTTCATGGTGCTTTTGGCCTTTTCATGTGTTTTGGAGTTTTTTAAAGTCATTTCAAGTCTCTTTTAGTCGTTTCTTGCATTTTCAAGTTATTTTAGTATGTTTTGTTGTGTTTTTAGCCCTTTCATGTGTTTTTGAGTGTTTTAAGGTCATTTCAAGTTTGTTTAGAAAGATTCTTGAATTTTAAATTTAGTTAATGTTCTTTTAGAGTGCTTTTACTACTTTTCATTTGTTTTTGTATATGTTGAAGAGTTTTGAGTTGTTTTAATGGTTTTTTAATCCTTTACATGTGTTTTTGAGCTTTTTAAAGTCATTTCAAGGATTTTTTAATTGTTTCTTACATTTTCAAGTTATTTGTGGTTGTTTTGTTGTGTTTATACCCTTTTCATATGGTTTTGAGTGTTTTCGACTCATTTCAAGGCTCTTTTCGAAGTTTCTTGCATTTTCAAGTTATTTGAGGATGTTTTGTGGTGCTTTTAACCTTTTCATATGGTTTTGTGTGGTTTAATGTCATTTCAAGGCTCTTTTGATAGATTCTTAGATTTTCAAGTTATGTGAGGCTGTTTTACAGTGTTTTTACCACTTTTCATCCGTTTACGTGCATTTTGAGGAGACTGGAGTTGTTTTTATGGTGTTTTTCGCCTTTTGATGTGTTTTTGAGTATTATAAGCTCATTTCAAGGGTCTTTAGTTTCTTGTGTTTTCAAGTTATTTGAGTTTTTTTTATGGTATTTTTAGCCTTTTCAAGTGTTTTGAGTGTTTTCAGCTCATTTCAATCCTCTTTTCTCAATTTTCAAGTTATTTGAGGTTGTTTTATGGTGTTTTTTGCCTTTTCATGTGTTTTTGAGTGTCTTAAGGTCATTTGAAGGCTGTTTTCGTTGTTTCTTGTGTTTTCAAGTTGTTTGAGGTTGTTTCGTGGTGTTTTTAGCCCTTTCATGTGTTTTTGAGTGTTTTGAGCACATTTCAAGGCTCTTTTCGTTGTTACTTGAGTTTTCAAGTTATTTGAAGTTGTTTTATGGTGTTTTTTCCACTTTTCATTCGTTTTTGTGCGTTTTGAAGTCAATGGAGTTGTTCTTACGGTGTTTTTAGCCCTTTTCAAGTGTTTTAGAGTGTTAAAAGCTCATTTGAAGGGTCTTTTCATAGATTCCTGCGTTTTCAAGTTATTTGAGGATACTACATGATTTTTTTTGGCATTTTCATGTGTTTTGGAGTTGTTTAAAGTCATTTCAAGCCTCTTTTCGTTTTTTCCTGCATTTTCAAGTTACATGAGGATGTTTTGTTGTGTTTTTTGCCCTTTAATAATGGCTGCTACCGTGGTTTCTAGTGTTTTCAAATTAGGTGAGGTTGTTTCGTGGTGTTTTTATCCCTTTCATGTGTTTTTGAGTGTTTTAGGTCATTTCAAGGCCCTTTTCGTTGTTTCTTGAGTTTTCAAGTTACGTGAGGTTGTTTTGATGGTGTTTATGCCACTTTTCATTCGTTTTTGTGCGTTTTGAAGTGGCTGGAGTTGTTCTTATGGTGTTTTTAGCCTTTTACAGTTATTTGAGTTGTTTTTATAGTGTTTTTAGTCTTTTCAAGTGTTTTTTAGTGTTTTAAGCTCATTTCAACGCTCTTTTCACAATTTTCAAGTTATTTAATGTTGTTTTATGGTGTTTTTAGCCTTTTTCATGTTTTTTTTGAGTGTTTTAAGGTCATTTAAAGACTGTTTTATTGGTTTCCTGTGTTTTCAAGTTAGTTGAGGTTGTTTTGTGGTGTTTTTAGCCCTTTCATGTGTTTCTAAGTGTTTTGAGCTCATTACAAGGCTTTTTCATTGTTTTTTGAGTTTTCAAGTTATTTGAGGTTGTTTTATGGTGTTTTTATCACATTTCATTCATTTTTGTGCGTTTTGAAGTAAATGGAGTTGCTCTTATGCTGTTTTTTTGCCTTTTCAAGTGTTTTAGAGTGTTTTAAGCTCATTTGAAGGCTCTTTTGATAGATTCTTGCGTTTCCAAGTTATTTGAGGATATTTCATGGTGTTTTTGGCCTTTTCATGTGTTTTGGAGTTTTCTAAAGTCATTTGAAGGCTCTTTTTTTTGTTGTTTCTTGCATTTTCAAGTTATTTGAGAATGTTTTGTGGTGTTTTTAGCCCTGTCATGTGGTTTTGAGTGTTTTAAGGTCATTTCAAGTTTGTTCTGATAGATTCTTGCGTTTTCAATTTAGTTGATGTTCTTTTAGGGTGCTTTTACTACTTTTCCTATGTTTTTGGGTATGTTGAAGAGATTTGAGTTGTTTTTAAGGTGTTTCAATCCTTTACGTGTATTTTTCGGTGTTGTAAAGTCATTTCAAGGTTTTTTTTTCGTAGTTTCTTGCATTTTCAAGTTATTTGAGGTTGTTTTGTTGTGTTTTTACCCTTTTCATGTGGTTTTAAGTGTTTTAAGCTCGTTTGAGGGCTCTTTTCTTTTTTTCTTGCATTTTTAAGTGATTTGAGGTTTTTTTATAGGGCTTTTAGCATTTTCTTGTGGTTATGAGTGATTTAAGATCATTTCAAGGCTCTTTTGATAGATTCTTGGATCTTCAAGTTATTTGAGGCTGTTTTATAGTGTTTTTACCACTTTTCATTCATTTTTATGCGTTTCGAAGAGATTTGAGTTGTTTTTATGATGTTTTTAGCCTTTTGAGGCGTTTATGAGTGGTTTAAGCTCAGTTCATGGGCTTTTCATAGTTCTTGTGTTTTCAAGTTATTTGAGTTGATTTTATGGTGGTTTTACCCTTTTCAAGTGTTTTTGAGTGTTTTCAAGTTATGGTGGGCTCTTTTTACAATGTTCAAGTTATCTGAGGTTGTTTTACGGTGTTTTTATCCGTTTCATGTGTTTTTGAGTGTTTTGAACTCATTTCAAGGCTCTTTTCTTTGTTTCTTGAGTTTTCAAGTTATTTGAGGTTTTTTTATTGCGTTTTTACCACTTTTCTTTCGTTTTTGTGCGTTTTGAAGTGAATGGAGTTGTTTATGTGGTAGTGTTTTTGAGTGTTTTAAGCTCATTTCAATGCTCTTTTCACAATTTTCAAGTTATTTGAGGTTGTTTTATGGTATTTTTAACCTTTTCATGTGTTTTTGAGTGTTCTAAGGTCATTTAAAGGTTGTTTTTGTTGTTTCTTGTGTTTTCAAGTTATTTGAGGTAGTTTTGCGGTGTCTTTAGCCCTTTCCTGTGTTTTTGAGTGTTTTGAGCTCAATTCAATGCCCTTTTCGTTGTTTCTTGAGTTTTCAAGTTATTTGATATTGTTTTATGGTGTTTTCCCCACTTTTCATTCATTTTTGTGCATTTTAAAGTCAATGGAGTTGTTCTTATGGTGTCTTTAGCCTTTTCAAGTGATTTATAATGTTTTAAGCTCATTTGAAGGCTCTTTTGATAGATTCTTGCATTTTCAAGTTATTTATGGATGTTTTGTGGTGTTTTTATCCCTTTCTTGTGGTTTTGAGTGTTTTAGGGTGATTTCAAGTTTGTTTTGATAGATTCTTGCATTTTCAATTTAGTTGATGTTCTTTTAGTGTGCTTTTACTACTTTTCATATGTTTTTGTGTATGTTGAAGAGATTTGAGGTCTTTTTATGGTGTTTTAATCCTTTACACGTGTTTTTGAGTGTTTTAAAGTCATTTCAAGACTTTTTCCATTGTTTCTTGCATAGTCAAGTTATTTGAGGTTGTTTTGTTGCGTTTTTACCCTTTTCATGTGGTTTTGAGTGTTTTAAGCTCATTTCAAGGCTCTTTCTTTGTGTCTTGCATTTTCAAGTTATTTGAGGTTGTTTTGTTGTGCTTTTAGACTTTTCATATGGTTTTGAGTGTTTTCATTATTTCTTGTGTTTTCAAGTTATTTGAGGTTGTTTTGTATTGTTTTTAGCCCTTTCATGTGTTTTTAAATGTTTTGAGGTCATTTCAGTGCTTCTTTCGTTGTTTCTTTAGTTTTCAAGTTATTCGAGGTTGTTTTATGGTGTTTTTACCATTATTCCTTGGTTTTGTGCGTTTTGAAGTGAATGGAGTTGTTCTTATGGTGTTTTTAACCTTTTCAAGTGTTTTAAGCCCTTTTGAAGGCTCTTTTGATAGATTCTTGCATTTTAGAGTTATTTGAGGATATTTCATTTTGTTTTTTTGCCTTTTCATGTGTTTTGGGTTTTTTAAAGTCGTTTCTAGGCTCTTTTCGTTGTTTCTTGCATTTTCAAGTTAATTGAGGATGTTTTGTTGTGTTTTTAGCCCTTTCACGTGGTTTTAAGTGTTAAGGTCATTTCAAGTTTGTTTTGATAGATTCTTGCGTTTTCAATGTAGTTGATGTTCTTTTAGGGTGCTTTTTCTACTTTTCATATGTTTTCCCGTATGTTGTAGAGATTTGAGTTGTTTTTGTGATGTTTTAAATGTTTACATGTGTTTATGAGTGTTTTAAAGTCATTTCAATGCTTTTTTTCATAGTTTCTTGCATTTTCAATTCCTGCATTTTCAAGTTATTTGAGGTTGTTTTATTGTGTTTTTACCCTTTTCATGTGGTTTTGAATGTTTTAAGCTCATCTCAAGCTATTTTTGTAGTTTCTTGTATTTTTAAGTTATTTGAGGTTGTTTTGTGGTGCTTTTAGCCTTTTCATATGGTATCGCGTGATTTAAGGTCATTTCAACGCTCTGTTGATAGATTCTGGGATTTTCAACTTATCTCAGGCTGTTTTATAGTGTTTTTACCATTTTTCATTCGTTTTTTGTGCATTTTGAAGAGTTTTGAGTTGTTTTTATGATGGTTTTAGCAGTTTGATGTGTTTTTGAGTGTTTTAAGCTCATTTCAAGGGTCTTTTCATTGTTTCTTGTGTTTTAAAGTTATTTAAGTTGTTTTTATGGTGTTTTTAGCCTTTTCAAGTGTTTTTGAGTGTTTTCAGCTCATTTGAATGCTCTTTTCACTATTTTCAAGTTCTTTAAGGTTGTTTTATGGTTCTCTTAGCCTTTTCATGTGTTTTTTAGTGTTTTAAGGTCATTTAAGGCTGTTTTCGTTGTTTCTTGTGTTTTCAAGTTATTTGAGGTTGAGGTTGTTTTGTGGTATTTTTGGCCCTTTCATGTGTTTATTAGTATTATGAGCTCATTTCATGGCTCTTTTCATTGTTTCTTGAGTTTTCAAGTTATTTCAGGTTGTTTTATGGTGTTTTTTTCCAATTTTCATTCGTTTTTGTGCATATTGAAGTGGATGGAGTTGTTATTATGGTGTTTTTAACCTTTTCGAGTCATTTGAGTTGTTTTGATGGTGTTTTTATTCTTTTGAAGTGTTTTTGAGTGTTTTAAGCTCATTTCAATGCTCTTTTCACAATTTTCAAGTTATTTGGGGTTGTTTTATGGTGTTTTTAGCCTTTTCTTGTGTTTTTGAGTGTTTTAAGGTCATTTATAGGTTGTTTTCATTGTTTCTTGTGTTTTCAAGTTATTTGAGGTTGTTTTGTGGTGTTTTTAGCACTTTCATGTGTTTTTGAGTGTTTTGAGCTCATTTCAAGGCTCTTTTCGTTGTTTCTTGAGTTTTCAAGTTTTAGAGGTTGTTTTATGGTGTTTTTTTATCTTTTCACTCGTTTTTGTACATTTTGAAGTGAATGGAGTTGTTCTTATGGTGTTTTTTAGCATTTTCAAGTTATTTGAGTTGTTTTTACGTTGTTTTTAGCCTTCTCAACTGTTTTTAAGTGTTTTAAGCATATTTAAATGCTCTTTCCACAATTTTCAAGTTATTTGAGGTTGTTTTATGGTGTTTTTAGCCTTTTCATGGTTTTTAGTGTTTTTAGGTCATTTGAATGCTGTTTTCGTTGTTTCTTGAGTTTTAAACTTATTTGAGGTTGTTTTATGGTGTTTTTTCAACTTTTCATTCGTTTTTGTGCGTTTTGAAGTCGCTGGAGTTGTTCTTACGGTGTTTTTAGCCTTTTCAAGTTATTTGACCTCGTTTGAAGGCTCTTTTCATAGACTCCTGCGTTTTCAAATTATTTGAGGATATTTCATGATGTTTTTGGCATTTTCATGTGTTTTGGAGTTTTTTGAAGCCATTTCATGGCTCTTTTCGTTGTTTCCCGTATTTTCAAGTTATTTGAGGATGTTTTGTTGTGTTTTAAACCCTTTCATGTGGTTTTGAGTGTTTTAAGATTATTTCAAGTTTGTTTATATAGATTCTTGCATTTTCAATTTTGTTGATGTTCTTTTAGGGTGCTTTTGCTACTTTTCATACGTTTTTGTGTACGTTGAAGAGATTTGAGTCATTTTTATGGTGTTTTAATCTTTTACATTTGTTTTTGAGTGTTTTAAAGTCATTTCAAGGCTTTTTTTGTACTTTTTTGCATTTTCAAGTTATTTGAGGTTTTTTTTTTGTGCTTTTAGCCAATTACACCATATAGCAACCTCAAATAACTTGAAAACGTAAGAATATATGAAACGAGCCCTGAAATGACCTTAAAACACATGAAAACAGATATAAGGCTAAAAATACTATAAAACAGACTTAATACCTGGAAAACACAAGAATCTATAAAAACAACCTTGGAATTAATTTAAAACACTCTAAAATACTTGAAAAGGTTAAAAAACAACTCCAATCTCTTCAAAACACACAAAAACGAATGAGAAGTGGTAAAAGCACCATTAAACAACCTTAAATAACTTGAAAACGCAACAAACAACAAAAAGAGCCTTGAAATGATCTCAAAAACACATGAAAGGGTTAAAAACACCACAAAACAACCTCAAATAACTTGAAAACGCAAGAAACAATAAAAAACAGCCTTTTAATGACCTTAAGACACTAAAAAACACACGAAAAGGCTAAACAAAACATATGACAACCAAAAATAACATGAAAACGCAAGAAACAACAAAAACAACTATTAAAATGATTTTAAAACACTTGAAAAAAGCTCATTTCAACGCTCTTTTCATAGTTTCTTGTATTTTGAAGTTATTTGAACGCTGTTTTATGGTGTTTTTTTCACTTTTTATTCGTTTCCACTTTTCACGTTATTTTCAGGCTTTGAAATGACCTTAAAACACTCAAAAAATCATGGAAAGGCCTAAAACACCATAGCACAACCTCAAATAACATTAAAACACAAAAATCTATCAAAAGAGCCTTGAAATGACCTTGAAACCCTCAAAACCAATACGAAAAAGGTCAAAAGCACAGTAAAATAACCTCAAATAACTTGAAAACGTAAGAAACTACGAAAAGAGCCTTGAAATGACTTTAAAACACTCAAAAACAAAAGAAAGTGCTAACAAACCAAAAAAAATAATTCAAATCTCATCAAAACACACATAAACGAATTAAAAGTGGCAAAAACAACCTCAAATAACTTGAAAATGCATGAAACTATGAAAAGACCCTTGAAATGAGCTTAAAACACTCAAAATACTTGCAAAGGCTAAAAATACTATGAAAACAACCTCAAATAAATTGAAAATCCAAGAAACTATGAAAAAGCACGTTGAAATGAGCTTAGAACACCCTAAAACACTTGAAAAAGCTACAATATGATAAAAATAACTCAAATCTCTTCAAAACACGAAAAAAAAGGGAAAGAAAACTGCCTTAAAATACCATAAAACAGCCTCAAATAACTTGAAAACACAAGATCTATGAAAAGTGCCTTGAAATGAGGTGAAAACACACAAAAATACTTAAAAAGGCTGGTTTCATTGTTTCTTGCATTTTCAAGTTTTTTGAGGTGGTTTTATGTTGTTTTAACTATTTTTCATTCTTTTTTGTGTCTTTTGATGAGATTTAAGGTTTTTTTTTTAAAAGTCTTTTCATGTGTTTTTGAGTGTTTTTAAGTCATTTTGAGCCTCTTTTCATAGTTTCTTGCATTTTAAATTTATTTGA
>JAOVYX010000727.1:0-41964 GCA_035668315.1 Drosera spatulata
GGGAGAAAGAGAAATTTTCTTCTCTTGAAAATGTGTACATAACACCTTACAAATGAGCTCTATTTATAGGACTCAAGATAATTAATTAATATATAATTTTTCACCTAATCAAGGTGATTAGGTCTAATTAATAGCTAATTAGGTAAGTCTATTTAATAGCCTCAAAAATAGATGAGATCTAAAAAAAAATATGTAGGCTAGATATAAATATATCTAGCTTCAAAAACTAGTTTTAATTATCTAATTACAATAACTAAGATTTTGTAAGCAAAAAGCTACTAGTTAGTGTAGGGAAAGCGACGCCGGTACTTATTTGTACCTTAATTGGAGCCTCGCGTCCTTAGCATGAATCAAAATTTGGATTAACAAGTAAACCAAAAGGACGTATTGTTAGATTTAATCTTTAAATCATTATAAGTGGATTATATTAATTATTATCGAATTAATTAGTTGATCTAATAAAATGAAATGATGGACTTTTATTTAGTTTAATATGGGATCGATTAGTGTGGGTTGGGTAGATATTTATTAGTTCGTGATGAGTAGACTCAATAATTGCTACATCTTTATATATATCAATTAGATCACCTTTCCTAACCCTAACTGCACACTCATCTACACTGACCATCAAGGGAATTAGGAAAGTGGAGTCTGTTAACGTTGTTTGATCGTGATCCAGTTTTATAGATCTGATTATTCAATCGCGTACTAGTGTTTTTCGCTGCGCATTTGATATTGTAGATCAATTTATGACGATCCTGTGATCGGATTTGATCAGTGCTTACATAGATTAGATTTGAACTAAAGTGGAGATATGATTTTGCAAATTCTTCAGCCCATCAGATCTGAAAAATTTAGATCTGCAGAATTTCGATTATAGTTGATAGATCTGCGGTGAGATACTGAGACGCATGCTAAACGATATTGATATTTCATGAGTTAAATCTTGAAACCGGTATATGCTTTTGATTTTTGTCTGTTCCTTCGCATTGCCGAAGTGAAATGAACATTCTTTTTTTTTTTTTTTTTTTTTTTTTTTTTTGCTAGAATCATGACCGTGTAATTGAGTGATCTCAAAACATCAGCCGATCTAATCTCATAGTACAGATTTTGGCATAATCTCTCCTCAGCTATTCAAATACATTAGATTTAGAATCAAATTAAATTTTGATCTTACGTACATCGCTAACGAATCTGCTAATGAGCGATTTCATATTAAAGGCATAGTATATCAGTCTAGAAGCTTGTGGGATTTATTGATCCGTTTTTGGGAATCTATAAGTTTTGATTTTGGGAGCAATCTAGTTGGTTAATCGACTAGTATATGAATCGACTAGTTGGTTATTTCAATGCTTTGATATTGGTAATTTAATTTTTGAATCCGAAAAGCTTCAACTCGGAAGGATTAAAAACAGATCCAGAAAACTTTCTATGAGTATCGATGATCTAGAAACTGATCCTATATAGATCTGTTTGAATCATTTTCTGAGATTGTGCAAAGATCTATTTTTGGTAGGAAAATCAAAACGATTTAAAACATCAGTGTTTGGGCTGTGAGCAGCGGACGTCGGCACACGGAATCAGTCTGACATAAGGAATCCGCCTTTGTCTCTCTCTCTCGATCTGCCGATATACAAATTAGTGCTGCTATGCAAACTCCCCATGAGAACATTCTTGTATAGATAAAAGTTTCATATTTGATCATCTTGTTTGTCTATGTTTTACTGGATCATCCATAGAACAATGAGTTAAAAAAAAAAAAAAAAAAAAAATGGGTACTGCCCTGCTCTTCCTCTTTGTTGAGGAAGAAGATGATATTCAATTTGGGTCCATTTGGATGATGTCAAGAAGGTGGTTGGGTTTGGGCATATGGTTGAATTTACGCATGGATTGTTGTTGGGTTATTTTTTGTTTACCTAATGTAACCTTGTGTTATAACCTTATGCCATATTAAAATTTAAGCCCTTCTAATCCAAACTTTAAGTTTATGCCGTTCACTGGCTATGTTTGCGTGTGCTCAGAAGTTAATTTTCTTGGTACTGGCTTTGTGCTGTGTGGGTCATGAGTAATATTATAGTCGGGCGACCAAGGTTTTTTAAATCGTAGCCGGATGGATCAATTGTTTAATTCAAATATCCCTTAAGGATGTACATTTAAATATCCATTAAGATCATGTCTTAATATGTGGACTAATTTATACATTAGTTAAATATTTGAATCATGTATCTTTTGATGATTGGACGACTCGTCATTTAAGCATGTGACCTGGACACATTCGGATTGGACTAACCACATAATTAATAAAATAAATATATGTTTTAGATTGAGCTTTTAAATTTTCTGATGAGCTATACAGACAACCCATTTAGCATTTATTTTAGGCTGTTTCATTTTTATGGACATCTGAATTGGGCCCAAGATCTTATGTGGTTAGACAATTATGTCTAGGTACAATTTTGAATGATACATAAAGTAAAAGGACAATCAAGTTTATGAGATGCAATATATTTGTATATGTAGGTTAAGACGACAAAATTAACATGTGTGGTTTAATACTTGATATGTCCTATCAAGTTCTCCCTGTTAAACCATAATTCGGTTATGTGAGTAACTTAAAGTGATCGTCTTAGAGATTTTTCAAGTTTGAGTTGTAGTCCCTAAATGGACCTTCTTATCCGTATTTCTGAAATTATCTCATAAAGTTACAGGATATCTCTTATTTAATGCTTGATCATACATCCAAAGGAGGTGATTATGTGTTAAAAATAGGAGGTTAGACATAGTTAGTATATGATTGAGAGATAACCGTTATTGGGATCTATACACCCAAAGATGATAGATTTAATTCTCAGATCTGCTACTATGTTGAGAGATTTACAAATGCATGTCATGCATTTTACTCAAAAATGTTTGCATGGTGATGCATGTGATCTTTCAGATGTAAACTCATACAGTTTTAGAGTGTACGTTGACTACTCACATGTGTTATTTGAAATATTATTTTACCCTATTTTTGATCAACAAAATTAGAGTTCCTTTGAAAGTTCTTATGTTTCATAACAAATAAGAAGGATTTGCTTCACTATTATATAGTGTGGGAGTGCCTAATTGTGGGAATATTTCAATTCGTGCATGCATTCAGCTCAAAGGTGTTTGCGTGATAAAGTTTTTGAGATCTTCTGTATATATGTAATTATAAGTTTTGAAAATTACATATCATCATTGTTTTATTAAACATTATTAGTTGTGAGTTTTATATTGCGTGTCAAGCATATTATCCAAAGCAATTTGTTTGATTATGTTGGTATTAGCCCTTTCCACTCTTAATAGTGCAAGTGTGTGACATCAGTTCTTGCTATCAGTCAGAGAAATATATTCTATTTATTGCATAGTGGGAGCAGATTTTATTATCCTTATTTCCTATATGAATTGTATATTGCAACGTAGTGTTTCTACTATAAACGAGTCCATTTGACTTGTAGTTGGTGGATTTTATAGGTTCCGACTCTCTCGGAATTTGAAAAAATAAGGATGTCCATTTGACAGGCAGAGCAATATCTCATTTGAGAAATAAAAATAATTATTCTCTCGACTATACTGTTATGCATGTAGCATGTTATTTCATATTATATCTTTCTCTTAACGAAATTGTTTCGTGTTGTTGTTGTTGACTTATATAGACTCATGCATATACATTGTGATATTAACTTCTATATTATTTATTAACAATATAGAATCACAAGAGTCTATATTACAATAGAGCGTATGGAACAAATGATAAGGTAGTCTCATCATTGTTCTAAGGCCTTTGTCCATATGTCTCTTATGACATAAAATTTTAACGGTACTTATCCATTTGTTCAGTGGAAGCATTTGAGGCTTTATTATGCTATATACATTTGTTCTGATGGAGTCAAGTAAACTGGACGCAGTTTATCATTACAAGAATACGTTTGTGTTTTATGCATGGCTTCATGTTTTCAAAGTCTTAAAGATAATGTCAATCTTGAGCGAAGGTTTGCAATAATAAGTTGAGCCTTAATATACGTCTTGGGAATTATAAAGTATATCACACGTGATATGTAAAATCAAGACATATGACTTGGTTTATCGTAACCAAGTGATTTTCTCATTCGTATGTTGGTACATAAGGAAAAAAAACCATGTGACCGACAAGAGGATAATACATGACATTTTCGTTGGGGTATTATTCATTTGCCACACTACCATATTAAAATTCATGTCAGTAGGGTTTAGAGTTTTGTGACCATGAAAGGTTCTGTGTCGTTTAGAAAAAGATGCAATTTCCGCTATGATCCTGAACTTGAGATTCTATGGGACCGAATTGACTTAGAAGAGCGTCTATAGATCAATGGTTTTATTATTGATGTCTAACATTTTCAAAATAGTTAATTAGCCCCTTTTTTTGTGTTCATTTCAAAAACTAAAATTATTTTCTAAAATTTTGGTTTTGTTTTGGTTTTGGCAATTAATAAACCCAAGTGAGAGAATGTTAGATTTAATCTTCAAATCTCCATATGTGGATTACATTAATTACTATCGGATTAATTAGTTGATCTAATAAAATGAGACGATTAGCTCTTATTTAGTTTAATATGGGACTAGTTAGTGCGGATTGAATAGATATTTATTGGCTCGTGATGAATAGACGCAATAATTACTACATCTCTATATATATCAATTAGGTCACCTTTCCTAACCCTAACTACGCTATACATGGTGACTCATCTACACCGACTATCAAGAAAATTAGGAAAGTGGAACCTGTTAACGTTGTTTGGTCGTGATCCAGTTTTACAGATCTGATTATTCAATCGCGTACTCGTCGTAAGTAATTTTCGCTGCGCATCATGACGAGCAAAATACGCGTATGATTGTTTCTCAATCTTTGTTGGTATTCTAAATCTATCTATGCAGATCCTCTAATTAGATTTGCCTGCATGTACCACCTAATTACCTTAACCTGCGTATGCTGGTCAGACCGTTCTTTCATTTGTTACCTCTTGTTCCGACCAACGCAAGACTAAATTCAAGTAAGGAACATGTATATATTACACTCTTTTTTCTAACTACCAACTCACATATACAAATATTTCTCGACAAGCTGAAAAGAATCCTTCAAGCATACGATGTGGTTTTGGTTACGAAATTTAACTCTCATGAGACGAAAGAAACAAACACTGGCATTTGGCATGATTGAATCACTTTAGTTTGGCAGATGATGGCGATTCATGAATATTCCTGTAGTGCCCATAAGGATCGCAAGAACCATGTTGCATCGCCATCGACCCATGCATGTCACATAAATATATAACAAATCCATATGTTTTCAATATGAGATGTGATTTTTGTGAAATCAATTAGATGGCACATATATACCAAGCAAGCAAGCACCTTTCGGATTTGAAGGCCAATACCAAAAGATCATCGAAACATTTTCATGTATAATCCATCCATTAATTGCATTTATATTGTTACATTAATTTCTCATTTCCTGATGTATGAAATATCTCTTTAAAACATCAAATACCTTACAAAAAGTGTATAGAAATGTTACAAAGCAACTGATCGATCATTTCATTCTTAAATAGAAAGTAAACTACGACATACATTTAGCTATTGCAGAAGCCTAACGAGAAATTAAAAATATATACTTCTGAAAACATAAGGCAAAATCTGTTATTGGCGCAAGAAATTATACTAATTAGTAGTGGCTGCAACAACTTCAGTTTGCATTGCTTTTAACTTTATCAAGGTGCCCTCTTGCATAATTGTATTTAGTGAACATAAGAAACTGTATATATAATGAGCTAACAAATGATGCCATTCTATTATATATACTCGACTCTTGACAAGGTTGAAGTCACAACATGCATGCTATAACACATCCAAACATAATATATATTCCAAGTTGCTATAATTTTTCACAATAATATTGCGCATGTAAGACTATGCTTGCATTATGTTGTGAGAAGGGGACACGATTACGTAACAATCCTATTAGTATAGGATTAGAAAACAAAAGTGATGTTCGAAAGTGCGAACTTGTTTTTTTTTTTTTTTCTCACTCCCAAAATTAACAACGTCAACAACAATTCAGTTAATCTCATGAACTGCATCTAAAGATCAACGAGATGTATATAATTTTATCACTATCGTGAGCAACAAATAGAATGATTCTCGAAAGTTTCATGAAAATATATGTTCATGCTTCAACATGAACTTGTTTTGCAAGAGTATTAGCAACACATTCTTTGGCACTCTCGTATCGAAGATCCTTTCTACAATTGACCGCGGGTGATATATCATCGCAAATTACATCAGGATCGCGCCGATAGTTATATCATCGCAGTTGGGTTCCGTCGTAGAATTACCTTTTTTTTTTTTTTTTTTTTAGTGTCAGGATCGTGGTTACGGTAGCTTACGGAAGAGAAAGTACTCGATGGATACCGGAATTAGCAAAGTCAAAGCTCAACAGTACACACACTCTAAATATATCTATAAAATTCAACCCATCTCTTCCTTTCCCTTTCACCATATACAAATTGCCAAATAAAAAGTCGTCATTTGCAATATCTTAGGCTCTATCATGATGGTTTCATCTGCTACAGCTGTTCTTATCATCTTGCTCAACCGTTTCAAAAAACAATTCCTCTCTCTTTTTGAATTAAACTAACTTGCACCAATCAGCTTGGGCAACAAACACCCTCTCTTTTCTTGCAACATTATTGGCCAACTCTCCCTTTTTTTCTATAAATACATGCTCTCCATCACCTCATTCTCCTCACTTTTTTTTCCATGCATCCCTTCAAAAACCCTTGTTGCTTCAATCTCTCCCTCTCCTCATGGATAACCCAATGAAACCAAGAGTTAACTCCACCTTTAGACTTGCTTACGATCGCGGGTAAACCTCATCGATCGATCGATTCCCTTCGAAACCCTCTTTCTCGTCGTCCCTTTTCGTCGATCTAGCTAAGACAACTAGTCTTAGTTTTGAGGTTGATCTTTTCTCATTCTTTTCTTAGAGCTCATTACCAGCTTTTCCTAGGTCCAAGGAAATGAAAATGGACACCTTGAAGAAGAAGTGGAAGGGAGCCTTGACTAGGACTAGATCCGGCGGTAGGCAACAATCTCGTCAGCCGGATCCTAACAATCTCCACGTAACAACACGCTGCCATCAGATGGCGCCACAGGGATGCTTCTCGGTCTACGTGGGACCCGAGAGGCGGAGGTTTGTGGTCGGGATCAAGAATACCAGCCATCCATTGTTCAGGATGCTGTTGGAGGATGCAGAGCTAGAGTATGGCTATACAAGCGAAGGGCCTTTGCTCTTGCCTTGTGATGTAGAGCTGTTTTGCAAGGTCTTGGCTGAGATGGATAGTGATGATACTGATCTCATCTACCCTTCGGGTTGCGCCATGAGTCTCGGATCTTACAGCCCTTTGAGCCCTTCAAAGTTGCTCAGGATAAATCAATTTTAACTGTGTATATACACATCTTATGCACGATATGTAACATGTCACGACTACTTGTTTTGCGTGCAACGGTGTAATGTTTCATCCAGCTGGGTAGAGTATGTAGCTAGAAAAGTGCAAATATACTCCCATCCATATAGGATATGGACATGAAATAAGCTAAGTCATTGTATTATTAAGAACTCTTCGTGATTCATGTCGTTCCAATGAAAAGCTCCAGGAACCACGAAGAACATTTTATAATATGAAGCGCATGGATTTGATACTTCAAAAGCGTAATTTGTGTAAAACATCGAAGGCACATGAACTAATCACATGTAACTTGACATCTAAATAACTAGCCGATGGATCGGGATCATACATGCATATTCAAAGCAAGTTGCGTGAAGGTAGAGTTGTTCATTGCATAATGGAGATGCAGAAGAAGAATAAGGTAGCAAAATTATGGCAAATTCCCAAGACAGCTTACAAAATTCAACTCAACTTACTTTCAAAGGAAAAACAAGGTTGTACTTTGCCTCTTCTCTTCAAGAATATTTGATGCAGTAGTATAATATTTGATACAATATTCCTAAAAGATAAGAAAAAAATAAAAATAAAAATAAAAATTGTTGAAGTCAACTTTGAAAGTTTCAAATTCCCAGTACAATTTACAGAACACCTTGCTCGTTCACCTAAGTGTACGAAATCATGCATGCCTCCGTCCTTTGCTTTTCTTCTCAATTTGGAACTCTATAGCTAAACTTAGTTATAGGCATAACCAATTTGATTTAAGCACCTAACGACCATACTAGTCGATCTACACCAAATGGACCGCCTAAGTCTTTCCTCCATATATATGTGGAATATATATCGCAATCGATATCTATTCCTATACACACAGATAAACCATACTCTATATAAACCTTAATTGGAAAAATGTTACTACATCCATACTAGGCTCTAGGAGCCTTGATCACTGCCCGCTTTCTTCACCCGCTTGTTAAGGGGAATAACGAGAGGAGTTGACTTGGACGAACAAGTTGCAACCAGGTTGCCAAACCGTGTTTTATGTAAACTTAATCTGAACTCAGGCGACAAATAAACATACTAGAGTCTAGGCCATCATACATTGCATGCTCAATCCGTCTACTCCTCCCTAGGGGAAAAACGAAAGAAGTTGACTTATGCCGTTACAAGGCTAACGTCCTTTTGGACCACAGCCACCATGCACGTCCACACATAGTGGACGGATGCCGCCTACCACTACCTCAACCACTAACAGCACCAGCAGATCATCAAAGGGCTAATCAGATAAACGAAGAATTTCATGTATTTATAGGCGATAGAGATCAGAACCTGGGACTTCAGCAATTGAGAACAGATTGACAGACTACCGTTGTGTTTGGCGTCGACTGTGACTTACATGCCAATTGATGGATCAGTAGCAGGGTCACGATCATCATCATTCTGAATAAACATAGGTATACAGTCAAATACGCAATCTTGCATATATAGCACACAATGTGATTACACCGAAACCGTGAATAAAGCCAGTCACAGGTGCTACACAGGTCCATGTCTGCTTCATATCAAGTCCTAATGAGTATTCCTTCCTAAAAAACCAAATAGTAGAAGCATGCTAATGGACAGTTTTACAAACGAGGCTGAACACTGAATATAAGCTGAGTGAACTAACCAGGATTAGATCACTTGAAAGCGCAAGAGGCCTTGAATCTATATCTATGTTACAAGCAAAACTGTTCTAGACGTTCTTCCACATAAGTTGAAAGGGCGGACCATCAGGATTAAAAAAAGCTCCAGATAACCGTGATTCTCTGCCAGCAACGGTAAGTAGCTGCAAAATTGTACAACAGGCATCAACTGTTAAATCTTCACCTACAGCTATGTATCATCAGTGCCATCTGTACTGTTGGTTTCCTTGGGTCTACTCTGGCTATTTATCCTCATCGGCTTCTTTATCTTTATCTTCGCTTTCATTCTCTTCATCTCCATCATCTTCGTCAACCATGTCGCTCATTGCTTCAAATACTAATTCCTTCACCTCATTTTTCCTCGCTGTTAGGTCCAAGCCAAAATGGGTACCTAGGAAGGACGTTGAACATAACATACAGGGTTATCAATTCCGGACAAAAAGCCAGAGAATCAACTTATGCAACGACATTATAACCAGATTGTCCAATATGGAACTAAGAAAATAGGTATCACAGAAACAAACAAGTGCGGTGTGCAATCACATCAAGCACATAAAACAAGTCTTACACTGAACACAGCAACAAGTAATTGCGGCTAATGCCCATATACAAGTGTCTACAGAAACCACGTAACAATCTCAGTTCTAGCTGGGAGCCATATCACTTATTGCCTCCCACAACTGACCAAAGCAGAAACCCAACCATGTTATCTATTACAAGAGCGCATCTGGTCCAGTATCTATTCTGTTCGTGACAAAATGTTGTACTTTCTACTGCAAAGCCAGTCTAGTTCTGCATACCAAATACAAGTACATTACCAAGCCGATTGCCACACCCAGCTCGACAATGTTAAGAGTATCACAGCCTCATTTAGCAAGAAGCATAACCATGAAACTTATTTCTAGTTAAAATATGATGGAATGATTAAAAAATCATTCTTTTACCAATAAGCTGCTTATTGACACAGTAGTTTAGTGTAAATCTCTATAGCTTCCATCTTATTAACACAGTTGGGAAAGGGGGTGGGTGCAGGGATGGATTCACAGAAGTTCAAAAAATATTTGATTTAAGACATACCAAGCTGCCCAAGAAGATCAGCAACAGTTGCCTGCAGGAAAAAAAATGTAAGAATGGCGAGAGAAAAATTCAAAAGTTGACTTCGACTAAAGAAAAGGGAAACAAATCAGTCAGTTGCTTACCCTATTGATGTCTATTTCTTTCAAAATATTTAATATTGCATCAAATAGTTGTTGTCTGCTAGGTTGCGCCTTTTCTTTCTTGCTGATAATCCAATCCCCTGAACAGAAGTAAAAAGCCATATTCAGAACTCTCAAAGAGATGTCCAAAGAATTGTAACATAACTTAATCATCTCAAGAGAGCAAGAGTTCCTTGTCCTACATAAATGATAATGGACAAAAGAGGAAGTAATGCTTCGAACTACAGCAACTGATACACGACAATAGTCAAGTAACAGAAGCTTCAGATGACAACGGTCGTGATCCTATCAGAACTGGACAAGGATGTGCATGCAATTAACGGAA
Organism: Drosera spatulata; assembly: GCA_035668315.1. Taxonomy (NCBI): domain Eukaryota; kingdom Viridiplantae; phylum Streptophyta; class Magnoliopsida; order Caryophyllales; family Droseraceae; genus Drosera; species Drosera spatulata. The sequence continues at coordinate 10,733 of JAOVYX010000727.1, forward strand.
AAAAAATGCATGACGCATATTCTGACTTTGTAACAAACAATTCACATTGCACCACCAAGCTATAACACAAGATGTAAATCAAGCGATTTAAACACCCAAAGAGCAACTTCAGAGTAAGATATATCACCGGCTTGTTCCTTAGTAGTAGCTGTTGCTGAGGACTTTCTTGACGGCTGCTTGCTTTTGTCCTTCTGGTCCTTTGCAGTATCCTTTTGGGCTTCAGGCTTAACCTTTGCCTTCTTACTTGAAGAGCCTGCTTCACAACATTGCAGGGTAGAAGACAAGATGTAAAACAAGCAATTTAAACACCAAAACAAGACACTTCAGAGTAAGATGCATTACTGGCTTGTTCCTTAGTAGTAGCCATTGCTGAGGACTTGCTTGAGAACTGCTTGCTTTTGCCCTTTTGGTCCTTTGCAATATCCTTTTGAGCTTCACTTTTAACCTTTGCCTTCTTACCTGAAGAGCCTGCTTCACGAGATTGCAGGGCAGAAGATAAGTTGTAAATCAAGCGATATAAGCACAAAAACAGTAACTTAAGAGAAAGATGCATTACCGGCTTGTTCCTTAGTAACAGCCGTTGCTGAGGACTTGCTTGACAACTGCTTGCTTTTGCCCTTTTGGTCCTTTGCAGTATCCTTTTGAGCTTCACTTTTGACCTTTGCCTTCTTACTTGAAGAGACTGCTTCCCGAGATTGCAGGGCGGAAGATAAGATGTAAATCAACCAATTTAAGTACCAAAACAGTAACTTAAAAGAAAGATGTATCACCGGCTTGTTCCTTAGTAGTAGTCGCTGCTGAGGACTTGCTTGACAGCTGCTTGCTTTTGCCCTTTTGGTCCTTCGCAGTATCCTTTTGGGCTTCATTTTTCACCTTTGCCTTCTTACTTGAAGAGCCTGCTTCATGAGATTGCAGGGCAGAAGATAAGATGTAAATCAACCGGTTTAAGAACCAAAACAAAACACTTCCGAGTAAGATATATTACTGGCTTGTTCCTTTGTTGTGGCTGTTGCTGAGAATTTGCTTGACTGCTGCTTATTCTTGCCCTTAAGGTCCTTCACTGCAGTATCCTTTTGGGATTCATTTTTTACCTTTGCCTTCTTACTTGAAGGGCCTTCTTCACGAGATTGAAGGGCAGAAGATACAGGAGCCTTTTTAGATGAACTACTATCCTTCTTCGTAGATTTAACTGCACTTTTCGAAGACTTGTCGTCAGCAGTATTTTTCTTTTTATTTCCTTCACCCACACTTTGCTTGGTGTTTCCTTCGCTTGTACTTTTCTTTTTATTTCCTTCACCCACACTTTTCTTATTATTTGCAGATGCGTTTGCGCCTTTAGCTCCAGTCACCTCCTTCTTGGACGAACCTTTAGGACTTGTGATTTTTCCTTTGGTTTCTTCTTCCTCCTCCTTCTCTGAGTCTTCCATGGAATCATCTGTTGTGTCCAACTGTTTATTTTTATTGCCAGTTTCAGTTTCTTCAGCAACCTTGGGGGTCTGTTTCTGTTTTTTCGAAACCTGAGTTTTCTGCTTCTGCAAAAAAAGGGAAAAAAAGGAGAGAGAAAGGAATTTGAAAAGGGAATGCCACATTTTATCAGGAGTAACTTGAAAGATGGATACACTTATAATGGGGCAAACTGCAAGACGGATACACCGTGGACAGCAGAGGATACATCCGATTGATTTTCATGCAAACTCGAACAAAATGTTCCAACCAATGCTCTTATAGTTGCACAGCCATATGATGCTAGGAATAGGATTTAATTATTTTTTTCTATATGATGGAGAAACGACTAAAATAAGTGAACTCCAAGAGTTGCAGTTTAGCATTCCAGTGAAAATAAATAACTAGCACATACTATAGCATACCTTTATTGACTTTTCACCTAAGCTCCCTAAAGAACTTGGGCTTTTGCTAGCTGTTTCCTTCTTCTTACGCTTTGTTCCCTTCTGCTAAATAATGCATAAATAATATTATCAGAAACTTCAATGCGGTGAAACCCATAGATCATCAACCAGGATATTCCCTCTCACATATTCACCCAGCACCCACCATAAATGAAAGAGTTCAAAACTTTCATCTCTGAAGAATCAGCTCAATTCACCAAGGCAACAATTAAACATCCCAAGGTAATATCAAGAATCGTCAAGAAGAACCTGCTCCTTGTCAGCAAGCAAGACATCAGTTGTTGCATGAGGAGACTCTAAAAACTCCAATATCTTCAGACACAGGGCTTCCTGGAATCAGACTAAGGAAATAAGAGCAATGATCCATCATAAATTTTTAGTGACTAATGTAAAGCCAAAAAGAAAATTTATGAACACAGAACAAAAAAAGGTATGAATGATGCATGGATGTGCTTCATCACCTTCGTAGCTTTGTTAATTGGTATATTGAGCACATCACAAAAACCCACTAATTTTTCCTTAATACATTTGTCAAGCTTGTCCTTCACTCTAGTCCTCTGCTTTTCCTGGAGAGGTGAACAATAAACCACATTGACTTGGCAATCACATATTTGTATATGAAAATACAATATTTACAATGAATCATCAGGAAATGATCATAGAATAAAATAGAAGACAGAGTCAATATGAATTGTCAACAGAAAAGGATCATGATCATAAACATGGCTAATGTTGTCCAAGACAGGTGCATCAGCTTACCAGCAGAACTTAGATGTCAGAAATAATATTCAAGAACAGCACGAAGACATCATATTCTTTTAAATAAACCATTGATATTGATTTTCTTTACAGACTGAGATATAACTTCACTATAAAAGAGGTTGGAAGCATAATATGGGAAAATCTCTTTAGATTTAAGAAAAGGAAATTGCACTTAAGCAGCACAGATACCTCATTTTCAGTCCATATGAAGCCAGAAAACTTGCCAATATCTTTCTTCAGGTTATGTACCTAGAAATACATACAAAGAAAGGATCTTACGTAGCTCAACGAGGATATGAGTGCCTAATGAGCAAGCTACAGATATAAAGCACAAAGGTAAGAGCAGCTCAAGGAGCAGTCTTAAAAAGTACCTTTGCTTTTTTCCCAAACAAGATTGTGTGAAGTAACTGCAACTTATCATCAGGTTTTCTCTTTGACAACTTGAAAGCCACTGAAACAGTGAACTACATCAGCAACAAAGCAGAGTAGTGTCTGCTAACAAAACACCATATTCAGCCGAGTATAGAAAGCAGAGCAACTTCAGAAAAACACTCTCCCTTTGCCATGAAGTATTCTTCTAAACACAAATCTACACACTGACACTAGTTGCTTGCACAGCATATACAAAGGACAGTTGACTTGAGTTTTCTTTCACATAATCCAATTCCTTTGCCAAGGTAGAATTCAATGTATAGCGTCTTAAATTAACCAATTTTGCGAGGTGTATTTTCTTGAGTCGGATTTTCCCAACACCATCATGAAGTTTTACATCTGAACTTATTTATTCTACCAAACACTCTAAAGTCTCAGGATCATCTCTTGAAAAAGCTGCTTGGTTATAATTTCATCTTTTCCTCTTACCTTTCGATTCTTTAGACAACCCACCTAGATGTGGTTTCAGTCCTATCTCTAGCACTACAAGACAACTACTAAATGAAAGAAAAACTTTCCTTACAGCCACGACTAAAGAATAAAATCAAAGACAACTGAATTGTCCATTTTACATCAATCTGGTCATTTCTTCTAGCTAGAAACAGACTATCGTGTATCTTCAAGATCTATCATATAAAAATAAAATAGAAAAAGTTTCCTACATTCTTGGATGCTGTCCCACTCCGCTAATGAGAAAAAAGAACCATGCCATATGGAACTTTCTACAGTTCTACTGCATTTTCAATAAATATCAACAAGATGATAGAGAGTGCTATCAAAACACAAGATACAACGTGAAGATATCAAGAATCTAGATTCTAAATCGCATCAAGCACATCAAGTGATCAATAAACAGAACTATTACAAAAATAAGAAAACAAAATCTACCAACCAACACTCCACATACCATTGGGAATATCCTTGAGCGCGGTTCCACTGCCCTGAAAAACACACATAACCACACTCAGGCTACAATTCACTTCGCTGAGAATCGCACAATAAACAAGAACCAACAAAACCTAGAAGTACGAATTTCACCTTCGCAACTGCAAGCGGCTTACTCGTAGACGCCTTCGACTGTGGAAAAGTAATCATGTAGCGATCCACCAGTTTCCTCTCCCTAACCGACCTCTCACTCGGCGTCGTTGCTTTCTCCTCCTCTGCTTCACCTTCTTCTTCTCCATCACGGTCTTGATTCTCCTCCTCAACGTCTCTGTCGCCGTCTTCTTCCTCCTCCTCATCGTCCCCGTCACCGTCCTCTTTCTCCTCCTCCTTGGCTTCTTCTTCTTCTTCTACATCACTGTCTTCACTCTCCTCCTCATTGTCTCCGTCGCCATCCTTTTCCTCCTCGTCATCGTCTCCGTCGCCGTCCTCTTTCTTCTCCGCTTCCGAGTCGTCTTCTTTATTCTCCTCGCCGGCAGTATCAGCAGCGGACTCGTCTTCTTGCTCGGAATCTTGCGAGTTCTTGTTCTCCTCTTCGGAATCGGACGCCATTGAATCGAGGGATCGAATGAGTGATTCGAAACCCTAGAATTTGGGGGAAATGGAATGTACGGATCGATGAGAGTTGAAGAGAGGCGGGAATCGAAGAGAGGGAAATAGGTGGGCGTGAACTGTGATTGGGGTTAAGAGAATTCTGGGGGAAAGTGCAAATTCCCCGAGTGGTGAGTGAAAGTTTGGGAAGGCGGGCTGAATATGGAATGGTGAGAGGTTTCAAAATTCTATCGGGGGTTGGGCAAATTTGATGTTAGAGATGCTATTCTCAGTGAAGCTTGTCACATAATCTGTAAGATCAATTTAGTTTTATTCATTCTATAATTAATAATGTTTGGTTGCTTTTTAAAGGAAAAAAAAGTATTTGCTTGAAGATTCCTATTTATATTAAATGGCATAATACTAAATTACAATAAAAATATTGAAGAAAATTATTCATAAATCTTGATAACATGATCAATCATATAGGTCAATCGTATGACGGTATGAAGAATAACAATCCATGATGCACCGACAAAAATTATATTGTTCAAACTAAGGGAATTAATGATATCGAAAAATCATCTATGCTAATACAATAATAATGTACTCCTCATCATAAATATTACATGTTGATGATTTTATATTATAAATTAAAATTTTATATAATAAATTAATAAATATATATAATCAAATTTTAATATATTTTTAAAATTTAACGATATACATTCAATAAATTATCATACAATAAATCATCTTAATATACAACTTTTCAAAAACATTAATTTTAATTCGGCACTCTCTCTCTCCTCCTCTCCTCCTCTGTTCATTCTCCTTCGTTTCTCCTCCTCCGTCGTGCCTACGCCCCTTATCCTCCTCCGTCGCGTCGCCGCCCCATCGCCTCCTCCGTCGGACATGTAGGGTTTCATCAGCAGCAGCAGCAGCCACATCAGCATCAACGGCAACAGCATATGAATTATCAGCATCAACAGAGGCAGCATCATCAGAGGAATTATAATCAGAGGCATCAAAATCAGACAGGGGTTGGGAATGAGAAGGAGAATGGGAATGGGAATTCGGGGGCAGAGTTGCGGAACGGGTTGTCGAAGAAAGCGTGTGACAGGATAGTTAATCAGGTGTGAAACAAGAAACCAATCCTGTTGTGCTAATTCTAACTTGATTGATGATGGTGCCTGTTTTGTGAGTGTTGGTTTGTTGAATCTGTGATTGGTTTGGGAGTTGTGTCAAATGAAGCTGGGGAGGAGTTTCTAGGGTTGTGATCGGTTTAGAGTAGGATATCTGCTTGCTGGTTTAGGACATGATGTTATGCTAGTGGAGTGATCAGTTAGCAGTCTTGAGTAGTTAGACAAGTCATACGATCTCTCTGTTCGAGATTTTTCATAAACTGAATGCGGTTGTAAGCGAGATGCCGTCGATTCAAACTACTCGTGTAGCATGACAACGGACAACTATGATTTAGGTGAACCTTAGGGTTTGAGAGTACTAGTGAGGATGTAGTGGTGAGAGTGTACAGTTTGAAAGTTGCCAAGGGAATTTCTAAGTATATGAAGTTTCTCCATGAAATACAGAGCATGTCGAGGCGTGTGAGAACACACAGTGGTTGATGTGTATACAGATCAAAAACAAAAAAAAATAGATATCTTAGATCTGAAATGCAATGCAAATTTGTGATGGTAGTATCGACAATGTTTCTCTATGTTGCGGTTGTGAGATTGAACATGGTGGTAGCGTCTGTCTGGAGAGTATGATCTACTAATGAATTCAGATTCTTGCACAAACCGATTACCACATCGACCAGCATAATATTCAAGTAATCACAAGAATCGTTTTGGTTTTAGATGTTAGTGTAGAGATTTGATTTGTTGTTCCTAACTTAATTTGATCATACATTGATTTGTTTCGGTGTTGTACTGCCGCTCTGTTTTATTCTTGTTTTGTCGCTCTATTTTGGTCTTATACTATCACTCTGTTTTAATCTTATACCGCCGTTTTGTTTTATTCTTGTTTTGCAGCTCTGTTTAGTTTTTCTACTGTCGTTCTATTTTGGTCTTGTTCTCCGCTCTATTTTTTTTGTTCTGCTGTTCTGTTTGGTCTTATGTTGTAGCTCTGTTTTATTCTTATTGTGCCACTCTGTTTTAGTTTTATACTACCGTCCTTTTTTTTTTTTTGCCGCTCTTTTTTTGTTATGTCACTCTATTTCTTTCTTAAGGCGCTCTATTTTTTTTTTTTTTTCTTGTTCTATAACTCTAATTTATTTATGTACTACCGCTCTATTTTGATCTTATATTCTCGCTCTATTTTTTTTCTATCGTTCTGTTTTGGTCATGTACTACCTCTGTTTTTTTTCTGCCGCTCTGGTTTCGGTCTCGTACTACCTCTCTATTTTGGTATTATATTATCACTATATTTTGGTCTTATACTGTCAGTTTTTTTTTGGTTTGCTGCTATGTTTCATTTTATTCACACGCTCTGTTTTGATTGTATTCAGACGTTCTGTTTCATATTCCAATTAAGATTCCAACGATTTGATCAGATTCCGACGACTAGGCCGCATTTCGACGAAGATCCCAACGACGCGACTGGATTCCGACGAAGACCCCGACGAAAATGGGGTGATCGTAGGGTTGGGGTGTAAGTGAGAACAGGATTAGGGACTTTAAATAAGATGAATAAATTATAATTTTTTCAATTTTTTTAATGTATGTATTTGTAATTATTGTTGAAAAAATATAATTTTGGATAATTCATCCATTACTATATAAACTTTCAAATTACAATATATAATTTTTGATTTAAAATATTACAACAGTTATTATATTGTTTTTGCAGTAACAATGACGCACCATACTGGCTTTTGTAAGTTGTGCCATTGATATGCACCACGTTGATCATGTCAATTAACTACTCGAATGAAACTTTGTTTTTGTTTTTTGTAATAAAACTTTGTTTTGTTTTGTTCTTTTGTTCTTTTTTTTTCTTTTTTCTTTTTTTCTGAAAAGTTTGTTCTTTTTCTTTCTTTTTTTTTGCTTTATTTTCTCATTATTTTTTTTATTATTTTTGGTTATTTGTTACTATCTTCTTCTCAAAAAAAATTATAATCGGTTGACTTGATATGATAGACATATGTTATTTTTTATTGTAAAAATTAATTTGTCTTTAAGTAATGGAATAAATTAATATGATATAAAATAAATAGTAAAGATATTTTGATATTTTTGTATAAAATTTCTTTTAAATAAGATAATATTATAATTTAATTCAAATATTTTTATTTACTGTGTTGTAATTCTTTTATTTTATTTTTTAGAGGAGATCTCCAACTAAAAGACCTCCAAAACAACAAGGGGCCAAGCCCGTCAACACACCACACCATCCACTAACCAAGCCAGCCCAAGAAAACAGCCCATTAGGGTTCCATCGATATACAAAACCACATATAAATGCCACTTCCCATTTCATTCTCTCTCTCCTCCCTGGTCGAACCCTAGGGTTTCTCCTCCATCGCCCAGTTGCTCCGCGGCCGCCGACCTCAAGCGCATCGGCGAAAATGGTGAGTTCTCCTTCATCGCATCCTCTCTATCACCATCGCATCCTTCATTTCCCTCTCTGTTGTGGGATTTTGAGTTGATGGATGATGATTTTCCTTGCAGGCTCCCAAGCGTGGTGGAAAGGTTGTGTCGGCGCCGGCGAAGAAAAAACCGGTATATATTCTGCTCTCTTTCAATGAATGATTGAATAATTTGTTTGTGTGTGTGTGTGTGTGTGTGTGTGTGTGGTTTGATTGATTTGTGAGTGTGTGTTTTGATGATTAGGAGAAGGCGGTGAATCCGCTATTCGAGAAGAGGCCGAAGCAGTTCGGAATCGGAGGGGCGTTGCCGCCGAAGAGGGATATGAGCAGGTTCGTGAAGTGGCCGAAGATTGTTCAGATCCAGAGGAAGAAGAGGATTCTCAAGCAGAGGCTGAAGGTTCCTCCTGCCTTGAACCAGTTCACCAAGACACTCGACAAGAATTTGGGTATCGAACATAGATCTCTCATTCCGTTTATATTCGGTTCCGGATAACATTGTAGTAATATGTTTCATGTTGCTTATATTGACTGAGATGAACATAGTTTGTAAAATGAAAATTATGAGGTTCTAGGATATTATTTTGTCTACATAAGAAAAGAGAGATTATTTTGTCTGAGACTTTGATAGTATTATGGATACTTGGGCTTAGATATAATGAGCATGAGCCAATTTTATTTCAATAATTTGTCGTGCCATTGATTGCAAACTTATTCATTTCAAGATAAGGTTGATGCTGAGTGTCACTGAAAGCTTCATTCACTTGTGGATTATTAGTTTCAAGTCATTTGGTGCTAGGATTAGTGTGAGTTATATATTCGGTTTGGGACCTTTGGGTAAACTGGTCATCAACACCAATTGAGTATACCTCTTGTATCATATTTAGAAGAAACTAAGCTAAAGCTTGTTTGTTGGTTATAATCTCTTATAAGGTCAGCTGAAATGTAGTCGATAATTTAGGTTGTGCTCATCTTTTTTCCTATCAATTTGTTTTCCATTCCACACCTTTATCGTGGTAATTTTTTTTTATCAATTTAATCCATTTTAATTATGGTGGTATTTCACTCATGATCGAATGGATTGAATCATTTTACTGTACTTATTGTCCAATATTTGATTACACGGTCAGTCTCAATGGTCATTATGTCATCTAGCATAACTCAAAAAGGAGAAGATATCTTGATAAAAAAAACCTCATGGGGTCATTTTTTTCAGTTCTGAATAATCCGTATATGATAAATTCAAATGTAGAGAGTCGAATCTATGATGTCTTTTTGCACATTCCTTGTTAAATGTAATTAAATCCCTAACAATCTGTGTGCATGCAGCTACTAGCCTTTTCAAGATGCTTCTCAAGTATAGGCCTGAGGACAGAGCCGCTAAGAAAGATCGCCTCTTGATGAAAGCTAATGCTGAGGCCGAAGGAAGGGATCCTGGAGCTTCCAAGAAGCCTATTGTTGTGAAATATGGTCTCAACCATGTGACTTACCTGATTGAGCAGGTTGATTGTCTTTACTCGCCTAGTATTGAGTTTAAAATGAATGGTGAAAAATGTAATTTAATTTACCTGGGTCTGTTTCTTCTTTCTGCAGAACAAAGCTCAGCTTGTCGTTATTGCTCATGATGTTGACCCAATTGAGCTTGTTGTCTGGCTTCCTGCTCTCTGCCGAAAGATGGAAATTCCTTACTGTATTGTGAAGGGGAAAGCACGTCTTGGCACGGTAAGTTTGTCAATCAATGTACTCATTTGTTCTCTTTGAGGATATGTCTTGTTGGTTAAATCTTGTTGTGTTTGCTTGAACAGATTGTCCACAAGAAGACTGCATCAGTCTTGTGCCTGACCACTGTCAAGAATGAGGATAAGTTGGAGTTCAGCAAAATTTTGGAAGCTATCAAGGTTTGTACTTCTATACTGGCTAATTACATTTTACCTGGTTAAAAGACAGCATTTTTTGTGCATGAATTTGGGACGAAACTTTCTTCTTATGTCCTTGTGATGTTGAGGAAAAATGAACCTTGTGAAGTATTAACAAAAAAACAATCCAGTAATTCTCCCCTCAAGAGTGACATGCTGTTGCTGGTTTAGCCCAAGCACGGCAGGCTGATGAATTCATTTATTGGTAGAATTCATTGTCTGAATCTTTTGGGTATGGTAAAAAGTCATCTACATACTTTTTTGGGTTTGTTTCAGGCGAATTTCAATGACAAGTACGATGAGTACAGGAAGAAGTGGGGAGGAGGTATCATGGGTTCGAAGTCTCAGGCAAAAACCAAGGCCAAGGAAAAACTTCTTGCCAAGGAGGCTGCTCAGAGGTTGACCTGATTTTCCAGTTTATGAAAGCTGTTTTTGATAATTTCTTTCCTGCCGAGGTGAGGGTTTCAGCAAGGACTTGGTGTCCATCTTTAGATCGTGTTTTCCCTGTGTCGACAATCATGCAGTTGCAAGCACCCGTTTGTGAACATCTGTTTTATCATTTTTTTTCCCTGGTAGCCTATGAACTATCTAATCAAATGCTTAATCCTATTATCCTTGTTATGTATCAGATGTTGATTTATGGCATATTGTTCTTCTTTCGTATTTCTGTCTGACTGCAGGTGCCATTTTGGGTATACTCCTATGTGTTACTGTTATCATCTCTTAATAGCTAGTAGGTCTTTTCAAGAATTGGGGAGTTATATGGGTTCCGGTTTTTCTTGTTTAGATATTTGTTTTTGTACCGTCTGGTAGAAAGTTGAAATGACCCAGGTTGAAGTGCTGAATGGCACAAAACTTTCCAGTCCTTTTCTCGATGGCGCAAAATTGGAAAACCTTCTCGTTATGAGTATGTTTGTTTGTTTCGTCTAGTACTAGTATAGATCTCGTGTATACAAGTTATTCATCAAGGATCAGTCGAATTTCAAAGTTCTATTGTCTGTTATGTCTTCCGTGCTATTCGATAGAGGTTGTCAAGCCTTGTGTTCTGTGTTGCTAGGGCAACACATGTTATCCTGTCTTGCTATTCTAAGAGAGACTGGAGGTTGTATGTTGCTGTGCTTGCTATGAAAACGTTGCAACACATGTTATCCTGTCTCGGCTAACTTGATTGTATTTATTTGTATGAATATATGGGACTGTTATCTGATTGTCAACACATGCCCTTGATTGATCTCATGTTAGTGCTCGTACGTTCTGATATTGCTATTCGTTGAATTGAAATGTTTGGCGCATTACTCTTCGTCTTGGACCACCAAGCATAGGCCCAGTACATATTCCTTTGATTATTTTCCTTGTTTTTTTTTTTTTGTTGATTTGTTTAAATCTGAAAACGTAGTAGTTTTGTGTATTGAATTACTATGTGATTAGATTATCAAATAATGGAGCAACTTTTCAACCGACCAGCGAAATCTGTTCTAACAATAGCATTTTTGTGTCTCATCAGAGTCATTTCATCCCCAAATAAACACAAATAATGAAGCATAACCAACCTAATCCGTTCGATCAAAATGTATAACCCTTTCCACTAGCATAATTTCAGGGATTTGAACCAACTAAATCTTGTCAACTATTTGAAGGGAGTACTCAGTATTCACCTCGTCATTCCATATATCAGTGCTTATCCTGTTTTTGTTCACGCTGCGATGTTTCTTTACTCATGAGTCATCCTGTAAATATTCTGCGAAAATTTTAGAAAGTTGATATTGATTTTGTCAAGATTATACACTCACAAACGTTATTTTATCAAAAAACAGTCTCACTCATGAATTATTTTGATAAAATCAAATTTTATCTTGATAATAACAATCCTTAAATTTTATCAACACATTGTTTTGATATCATGGGGAAAAATAAACTTTATCATAACAGTGAAGGGAAAGCATTCTTTGTCATATGAAGGATTACAATAGTGAAATCAACTAGACGATAATAGTAACCGAAATCATACGAGAACCTTTTATAACAACGAGAAGGGGAGAAGAAAACAGAAGTGAGTAATGCTCTGCTGGATCTCAATTATCTAGATATACTGAATAACCAAACGGTCACTTGGGACTGAACACGTGCAATGCATCCCGTACTAATAAATTTTAACATGTCCTCACAGACTCTAATAATACATTAAAAACAAAAACTAGTAAAAAAAAATTACCTCACGAAATTAGGATTGAAATATAAAATTTAAATAATAATTATTATTTTTAGATAATTTTATGTAAAATGATATTTGATCGTTTCGCACACGATTGATAACTTATTGCTTATATAATATAATGTTGCAAGATAAACAGAACAGTAGGAGTAATATTTGAAATTTTGGAATTTTTGAAAGTATAAAAGTATCAAAAAATCCTTACTTTATATTACATCAATCAATTCATTATCATTTCTCCTCTTTTTTTTCTCACTCTTTTTTTTTTCACACGCTCACAAGAGCAAATATGTTTTTCTCATATAATTCAACACACACACAAATAACCGTGTCAAGTCAATCCGTTGTAATTTTAATAAGACGGAGGGAGTATATGATTCGTAATCATCTTGACTAAATCAAACCTTATCAATTAAAGGGATTATCTGAATTGTTGTAATCATTTCAAGTAGAAAATTCATCTTTGAGGAAGGGATTTACCTTACGGTGCTCACGAGATGATCCTTTTCATAACTGTATAATAATGTTATCTACTATAAGTCTATAGTAAAACTTCATTCGTGATGTAACGAGCATATGTAGGGTTGCAAATTAATTCGGTAAGTTCGGACTCGACTCATGTTTAATTCGTTAAAAACTCATTCAAACTCGTTTATTTGTTAAATAAATTGAACATTAACATTAACATTAACATTAATAAAATACTAAACTCGTTTAAATAAATGGACGAACTCGAACAAAGTCATGCTCGTCTCGCCTCGGCTCAAACGAGTTATATGATAATATTATTAAATATTTCAAATGATAATATTATATATGATAATATATATGAACAGTCAAGCCTTGCTATTATATATGATAATATTATTAGATATTCCAAATGAACCGAGCTCAAACGAATTGAACATTAAATGAATCTAACAACTTGTTTAATGAATCTAACAATTTCATGACTTTTTAATGAATTCTTAACGAATTCGAGCCGAACTGAGCTCAGTTCATTTATAAACGAACATGAGCGAGCATGAACAAAACTAATACATAAACAAGCCGAACACGAACAGGGTGTGTTTGTTTAAGCTCGGCTTGATCACCACCCCTAACTGCATATGGTAAATACTGAACTTTGATTAAGTAATACCGTTAAGAAAAATAACGAAGGTTCTTAAAATTCGTGTTAAATAATACAGTGATATTGCAATGTTGCAAAATAAATGAAATGGAAAGAGAATAATTTTTATGGAACATCTATGAAAAAATTTATCCCTCCATCCCACATATTTTATAACATATATATATTTTATATTATTTTATACGTATAAATATAAATCTTTTTTTCATACGTTATATGTGTTAGATTGAAACATATAATTTATACAATAATTGATGTTTCATGATAAATTTATAAAAAATAACATTTGTCGTCCTTATATATATGATAAATGTTTTATTGATATATAAAAAATCAAAACGATATAAACCTTCTGACAGAGAGAGTAACAATTTAAGGAAGAAAGTAAAAAGTCTTGCAATTACGTACACAAGATTTTGTCATTGTTCAAGTGAATTTACTGCACTGCCCTCTTTTCTCTTCCTCACGGTTACCTGGCCCATCGGTTTCCTTTCTCAGTGCCGTCTTCTTCCTCATCCCACGTGCCCCCCGCCGTATAAATGCTCCTCCATTTTCTTTCCACTCACCCCATTCTGCTCAGTGCTCAATCACCACCACCATGAGTAGATGAGCGAGTAGATCAGTGGCGTGGCCCCTGTTTAATTCTCTCCTCACAGTCTCACATCCATTTCCCATACTACCAAACCTTTTCTCTCAAAACAAAAACTTACCAAATAAATAAAAACAAATACAAAAGAAAAACAGAGCCACACAATTTTATCTCTAAACCCACCAACACAAGTCTTCTCAATTTCAACCTCACCCAAAATCAAATTCACCTGAGCTCTCTTCTCACTCCACCAATGGGCGAGGTATACTCAATTTCCCCATTTCTTCGATGATTCCAATGTTTTTTTTTTTTTTTTTTTTGATTTTGTAGTTTTGGAATTTTAATTTGAATAATTTCTAATTTGATTGAAGGAGGAGAAGAAGAAGGTGGCGGCCGAGGAAGCGAAGAAGCCACCACAACCAGCGAAGGAGGAGGAAGCAGCACCCAAAGGAGGCAAAGAAGAGAAGCCGACAGCGGCGGCGGAGAAGAAGAATCAAGATTCGGACAAGAAAACAGAGGAGCCGGCAGCGAAAGATGATCAGGCGCCGCCGCCTCCCCCACCGCCGCAGGAGATTGTCCTGCGTGTTTACATGCATTGCGAAGGGTGCGCTCGGAAAGTCAAGAAGTGTCTAAGAGGATTTCAGGGTACGTACATATAACGATTGAACTTTTAGTTATTGACGGATTTCAGGGTACGTACATATTACGATTTTCTCACAAAAAAACATATATTATTTTGTATTATTTTATATATATAATTATAAGTCATGTTTTAAAATCACGTACGATCGTTCCGTAATACATATTAAATTGAAATTTATAATTTGTATAATCATTGATGTTTCATGAAAAATTTAAAAAAAAACTATCAAATTTTACATTTATCATGTCAAATCAACCCGTAAAAAACAGTAGAAAGATAACTCATGTGAATCATACTTATTACTACTGTGAAACAATATCTTGTACAAAACAAGATTAAGATTAAGATTGAGTATAATTTCCGGGACGTCATTTTTATGACAAAAATATCTTGATAGTGGTAGGTAATGACATTGAAAATGGTCAATGATGTAGGGATTAAGGGAACAAAGTTCTAAGTGTTCAATGTTAGTATTTTATTTCAAGAAAAATATAACTTGAATTTGTTGGGGAAGTGTTGGATCGAATTTGGTGATGGGGGATTTGATTGTGTTGTTTTACGTATATTAGGAGTTGAGGATGTGATTACTGATTGCAAGACCCACAAGGTGATCGTCAAGGGAGAGAGAGCGGATCCGTTGAAGGTATTGGAGCGAGTTCAGCGCAAGAGTCACCGCAACGTCGAGCTCCTGTCTCCGATCCCAAAGGCACCGGAGGCGGCTGCAGCGGCCGCGGAGGAGAAGAAGAAAGCGGAGGAGAAAGAACCCGTTAAGGCTGAAGACGACAAAGTAGACTGATTATTCCTTTCTTTTTTTTGAGTTCTGTTTCAACGGGTTTTTGTTCTTGAATGTGTTTTTCATGTGATTGATTTTGTTTTTGTGTATGGGTTGTTGCAGCCAAAGGTGATAACAGTAGTGCTGAAAGTTCACATGCATTGCGAGGCTTGTGCCCAAGAAATCAAGAAGAGAATCGAGAGAATCAAAGGTCAATTCTCATTTCTTTTTACTCCTAATTCTCGTAATATAACTTTCTCAACCCAAATTTCAATTGGCAAACCTTCAGGAACTCATTAACTTTCGGTCACTGACGATCACTTGTTCATTGAAAAAAGATTCGATAATATGCATGGTAGTCAGAATCTCGTTCCTATGATCCGATTATTTGAGTTTCTTTTCTTCTTTTTTTTTTTTTTGAAATGGATACCCAATTATGCAAATTCAGTGATCCAATAACAACTTTTTGGAATCAAGATTCACTACCCTTTGATTAAAATGACGCGAACTGATGTCAACATTCTAATCTTGTCACACCATCTTGATGATCAATCCAGAGGTGGAAGTGGCGACTCCAAATCTGAAGAGCTCCGAGGTGACGGTGAAGGGCACGTTTGAGGCAGACAAGCTGGTGGAATACGTCTACAAGAGAACCGGGAAGCACGCGGTGGTGGTGAAGCAGGATCCGCCGCCACCCCCCGCTGAGGCGGATAAGAAAGAGGAAGGAAAGGCCAAGGAAGAAGCAGCAGAGAAAGAGGAGAAGGGGGACGGTGAAGGCGAGGCGAAGAAAGGCGGTGGCGATGGAGGGGCGGCCGAGGAGGCGACAGAGGACGGTAAGGTGGTGGAAATGAGGGCGAACGAGTATTACTATTACCCGCCAAAGTATGCTCTGGAGATGTATGCATATCCTTACCCCCCTCCGCAGATCTTCAGTGACGAGAATCCCAATGCTTGTTCGATCATGTGAAAATGGATAGTCGTTACATGTGAAAATGTCATAAAATGTTTGGTAGAAGTTTAATCATGTTGGTGGATAACGTTTGATCGACAAGGTTTTCTTTATGATCAATCGGTCTGTATAAAGTTTTGGAGGGTAATCTTTAGAGAAGAATAAGTATTTGTTGCCGTTGCAGACTTAGAGAGGTTTTTGACACACGGAAAAATGTTTTGGACAATGGTTTCATGTTTAATGGTCAGTAATTTGATAAGTCTCTCGATGATCATTTGTTATTCATGAAACTTACATGATTAAAGCATAAATCATTCAAAATCAATGGTTGAGTAAGAGATTGCCTCAACATATGCAACGACCTCTTTGATCCTATTGTTATCCCTTTTATCACGAGTGGTTTTGGTTTAGGATAGCCCTGGAAATTTACTCCTGTTTTTTTTGCTTCCCCTTTTTATGGCTCCTTTAATTTTACTTTTATTTGGATTCATTTATGACTTTACATGTGCTGTTGTTTTTAATAAAAGTAGAAAGAGCACCAGTCGAAAAATGGATCTGCATGTGGGGGTTGTAAAAAAAAGTTGAATCTCGCGAGGTCATTGTACCATTTAATGTTAGTATAAAAATAACGTATGGTCGCTAGCTAGAAGATTAATTTTCAGGAATGTGACATACAAGTAATGCTTATATGGTATAGGTAAAAAGTTGCTACAATATTTTATGATACTTTAGATTGATGACTAGTACAATGGCACATGAACATTGCAGAGCAGAGTTTGGTGCATTATATACCTGAACCCTTTCAAAGTTGGCACGGATCCAATGGTACTTCTTCGTCGGCTATCTATACTTAACATTAAATTTGTACCATTGGTAATGAAATCAAGGGTCAAAAGTCGATTGACGGTAAAATTTAGTAATTGGTTACTTGTCCGAATATAATTTATTATCAGATGATGTAAAAGGGACACACGAGATCTTACTAATCATATGAAATAAAGTCTCGATTTACGAAGTTGAGAGAGTTTTATATACCCTGCTGGGATCCAACCTTGTATTTACTATTTTATTGATAGAGTTTGTATTTTCTGATTATAAACTTACCATTTCATAGGATAAATGGGTGATTAAATATATGTCATGACACACCCAAATTCGGATGTGTCATGACATAAATTCGTTTTTTTTATATATATAAATGTTAGAGATAAAGATGTTATAGGAAATTAGGATGCTTAATCTCGTAAACATGAGAAGCGTTTTTTTTTTTTTGTGGTTTAAATATCAGAACATGATCAGATGAGTTTATTCTTTAGTTATGATAATGCTAAATGATCATGATCATCGATCAATGATTGATATACATCAAAACTTAGCAAAAATGATGGGGCTAGTGATGTCTTCTTCTTCTTATTCGTTGCTCGACAAAAAGGGGATGCTAGCTGCTCTTGATTGGAGTAAAAAAGAACAAAATAATGTGCTTATGCAATCGATAAAGTTGATCCACGGATAAGAATGTTTCCCTTTCAATGTTGATCTCGTGAAGACCAATAATGCAATTCATATATTCAGATGTATGCATGTATCTTTATGTTGACGTAATCGTTATATATATATATAAACTAGCTAGCAGTAATACTTAAACAAGATATATAAGCAATTGTTTCTATGTCCACTAAATGATTACGTCATTGTTTCATTTTGGAGATGGAGATTTGATGCAACGATTGTGCCAATGAGAAATACGCAACTACACCCATACGCTGCTCACTTTGGCTGAGAATTGAGACATATCTACTGGCAAGATATATTGCATTGTATACAATTGTCATATATATGTTGAGCCATCATTTTCCATCAAATAGTACGACAGTGATTCTTGTCCTAGAGCGAATGTGTTACCTATCTCTTCGTGATTTTGTGAACATCGCAAATAAATTGCGAGATTCTTGCCGGTCTCAGACTCTCACGCATTCGTAAAAAGGTAGCTACAAATTTTATTTGCTACTATGCAAGTCTATCGTAAAATAATATCGACATATAATTTACATATTTACATGACGGAGATTATTTTGAGATAGTCATACAGTGTTCGAGCTGACAATAAGTTCGTATAATTCGTTCATCTTTGATAAATTATGATGATCAACTCTTCACGCTTGCTAAGACAAAGTGAATAATTTGTAGTTAATCAGATGGGGATTACAAAATCAAGGCATGTTGATGAGATGGAGATTATCAGATTAGGTTGATCATGATCTTGACAAAACAATAAAGAGAAGCCACACCCACACATATCATGCATCTTGCTTCTAATCCATTGCAAGTGCAAATCAACGTCTTGCATGATTCATATAAAAATGAAAAGAACAACAACATCAAGGTATAGTGGTATAGTTGGATCAAGAATTGAATGAGAATACCTACTCATTCACCAGAGGCACCAAAGGTAAATCATGTGAATAATAACACAATGTAAATGGGCCACTAGTATTTCATCTTTACAAGGTATGAAAAAGGGTAAAACATAAATATGTTCTTTTCCTTTAATTTTGTACCAACATGAGCTTTTTCTTTTGTGTGAATGATAATGTAAAAAAGCAGTGGCGTCACTCCTCAATTCCTCATTGCATCATTCTTTCTAGCTAGATTTATGGGCCTCCGTCTTCTCCGTTTTTATCTATTGACTTTAGATCAATAATAGGGATTAGGGTATCTTTCAATAGGAACCCGCACGCACACGCGCATACTTTCACACAAAAAAATGAAAAATAATTTGACTAGATATATAAATTTAATGTATTTGATCAGATTTTATATAATTTGATAAAAAAAAAAATATTCTAAATGATAATGTAATTTATTGTTGTAAGGAGTCAATCAAATATACCCGATCATGATTATTTTGATTAATATATTTTTATTTCATAATATAAACAATACTTGTTTAATTGATCCGTCTCAAAATATAAATAATAATATTTTATTTAATGATCTTTTATCATAAAAAAAATCAATTCAATCTATCTATTATAGTACATCCATTATCTTCTCTCATAATTATTATGATAAATCCCGTTATCATTGAAAAATATTCTTTTTTCATCAAATTTCATAAAAATTTAACACATATATAAATTCGTATGTCGGATCAATACTTTTTCTACATTATGAAAAAGAGAGAATACTCTATAAAAAAAAAAAAATACTCCATTCATCTCATATTAATCATAACGTTTTTCATTTAAAATCATCTCAAAATAAATAAAACATTCTTCTTTTATAAAAAAAAATACATAAAATCTTCTCCAAAAATAAACACGAAACCATCCCCCCAACAGACGTCAATTTTAACGAAAATCCACAACAAACCATCCCCAAAATCATTTCTATCCACCAAATACCAGACTTCAAACCACTCAACCTCAAACACCACCAATCTTCATCTTCTTCCTTTGTAATTTCAGCATTAACAGTTTAAAAATTCCTCAATTTTCATTCCTAATTTAAATTAACCCAAATGGTTTTATCTATCTCCTCTATTCAAAATCACAAAATCATAGTTTTCTCATTAGTAAAACTGAACAAGACTGTGCATTGATTCTTGCCATGCTTATTTGTTGAATGCACCGATGGCCATACATTACTGCTTCATGATTCCAGTTCCGACTTCATGAACAAGGAAATTCGAGGCGGTAATTCGAAGCAGCGAAGGAGGTCGATTTCGAAAAGTTAAAAAATCATATTTCTAAATAGTAAAATCAAAGCTTTGAATTCTAAGCCATAATTCCCAAATCGATTTGATATCCAAATAACATCAGATTTCTAAGTCCAATTCGAACCTTTTGAGATTCTCAAATCGATTTGATTTCAAAGCTTTGATTTCGAAGATGTAATTCCCGTATCGATTTGCCCATCATATGTTTCCTAAGATCTTAGATCGAATTCAAAGATTGAATGAAACATCGAAATTGAATTAGGGATGGAGGATTCTCATGACTCATGTTGCTGTAAGAGGATACTTTTAATCATCACTGAATCAGCCAATTCCCTCGTTTCTCATCAATATCATCGGAAAACCCATTTATTCCCACAACTCACAGCATCTCCTCACTTCATCGGTAACCTTAAAGCTCGGGTTTTTGATCGAATTGGAGAAGACCCAAGTATGAATTCGAGGATTTGGGTTTGTGGGTATTCGTACTGTAGCTCGATGAGAGAAATTCAAGGTCGGTTTGGGGTGGTCGGAGGGTATCAAATTAGGAAATTTGATGATGGAGGACTGTTCAAGTAGGCAATAATTGAAATGAGGTGGGTGATTCATTATCGGTTGTGATTCCTCGTTGTTTTGCAATGGAAATTGAGAAATTTAAAAGTGTCAACGGTAATGTGGCAGAGGAAAAAGACAAGGTTGGTGGTGTTTTGGGTTGAGTGATTTGGAGTCGGGTGGAAATGGGTTTGCGGGTGGTTTTTGGTGGATATCCGTTAAAATGGATAAAAAATTTAATTATGATATTTGAATCTCAAATTTCAAGAGGTTTTGTGTCTATTTTCAAGTTGAGGTATTTAATTGTAAATCTGGGATAATTGAAAAATATTTTATGTATTTTTTTAAATCAATATTTTAATATAAAAAATTATCAAATCAATCTCATTAGTTATAATATTTTTATTAATTTTTTTCAATTGCCATAATAAATCTTATTATAAAAAAAAATCCTTTTTTATTAAAATTTATTTAAGTTCAACACTCGTATAAGTTCTTGTATTAGATCAAAACATCGCGATTAACATGAGACGGAGGGTGTATTTTTTATTTTGAGACAATTTAAATAAACAAATATTGTGTATATACTTCTTTCGTCTCATTCAAATTGTAATATTTTTTTTTTGATGTTCCATTCAAATGATAACCTTTTCATATTTAATAATTTTTTTCACATAAAAAATCAAAATATTTCTATTTTATAGCACAATAATTTATTCATCATCATTTTTATCTTATTCATTTACCTCACATATTCATAAAAATAAAATTATTATTTTTATTAATTTAATATATATAAATTATCACACTAAATTTAATTATAAGTTGAATGTGATGGAGTGAATATATATAAGGAGAGCGAGTGCACTAAAAACTGAGAATGTATGGGCCATGAGAGCCTGGGGTGTGGCTACCTGGCCAATTTGAAGATTTAATCTGTGCCCGGCCCGCATTTTAAGACGCATATTCTTCCCACTAGGATGATCCACCCACCCACCACCCCATCCAATTATGGTCCCGATGATGGACACAAACGCTGTCGTTTTACATTGTCAGTCGGTAGAAAAGGAAAGAAATTTCCATTGCCCCGTCAACTGAACGTGAAACCCAATCTTCTCTAAATTACGGTGTATACATGTTATCTAGTGATCACTGGGCCAATGACACTGGGCTCGTTACACCAACGTAATCTAACCACTATTTCAAAAAAGCAAAGAAAATGTGATTTAGCCCTCAATCTTGAAAATTACTTTATTGGCCAACTCTTATATATCCAATGCAAACTTAAAATCATGTACATCGTTAGTTTTAAAATTGTCAGTGTCTGTTTTCCCTGAAGTAAATTCCGCAAGTGTATGAATTTAACTTCACATTTGTTCTAGTGTCACGTAAAACATGTAACAAGTTAGTGACGGTAATATATACTGAGTACATCAAGAGATCTTTAACGCATCATTTATATTGGATGTGGATCATCATTCTATCATGTAACGGAGTTCTTTAGATTTGGTCCAGCAAATGTAGCAGTGATATCAATGCAATAATTGGTGCCACCGGCAACAGGGCAAATCTGACCGCCTCCGAATCCAAACCCAAGTACAAATCACCAAACTCAAATCAGAGGTGAAAAATGGAGTAATACTCCTTTCGTCCAAAGAATTACTAACACCTATAAAATTAAAACGTTATAATATTATTTTATTTCAAATTTTTTTTATAAAAGTATCAAAATATTTTTACTATTTATTATATATTATATTAATTTATCATATTATTTTTTTCTCATTTCTTCCACAATTTAAAAAACAAATTAATTTTTATAATAAAAAATAATATACATATAAATTATCATATCAAATGAAGTGGTTGTATTTTTTTTTTTTTTTCAGGAAGAGATAATAATAAAGATTTGAAAGTGTGACGCACGCCCCTGAGGGAAGTTGGGCTGGGCCGCGCCGACTACGTATCACATAGGGCACTGCTGGGAATATATTTACTGAGGCCCGTGGGCCCACTAGCCCATGTGATCGGCCGGCCTTGCAGGACATTTCTGCAATCTCTGTACTCTGTTCGTCTCGGTCCCTCCAAACTTTTATTTTCTCCCTTATCTAATGGGTGTAGTACTAAAGAAAATTTACCATTATGTAAAAAGTGGGCGAGCGACAAAAAAGAGCGTGTAACATGTTGGACCTGTTGGCACATACTTGGGGAAGAATTGCCTTGATCATCGATCCATGCAAGTTTTAATTTCCCCGATCGGTTGGACCTGTTGGTTTTTGAACCGACAACCAGGCCAAAAAGAGTAAGTACCGTGTTGGACTTGTTGGCTTTTGAATGAATCATGTAAGCTTGAATACAGATTATAGAATGCAAGTAAGTTTTATTTTCAGCATATCTAATTAGAAACATGTCGGTTCTCTAAGATCTCTTAGGGTACTGCCACCTTATTCGTGCTCGAGCGATCTCCGCCTTGTCGTCCTGCCTCCTTAGCAGGTGCGTGCCCTCGTGGTGTGCGGCTTGTCGAGGATTACTTGTGGCAGAAGCCGATCGATTCAAGACCATCAATGACTCAAGAACATCACCTTGCGAACACTCTCTTTTGTATTCTATGTTGATGAGTGCTTCAAATCCGCGTTCGTCTACGCGTCCTCCTCTCGTGATCTCTTTTCCCGCGTGAAGGTTCCGTGTTCTTCTCCGTGTTTCCTCCGCGTCTGATTTTGGCTTATAAAAGAAAGAAGAAGAGAGGCGGGGAAGAGGTAGAGACGCAGAGAGCTGCAGAGAAGAGAGGAGTAGATGTGAGGCAGGAAGAGAAGAAGGAAAGCAGAGGCAGAGAAAGGAGATAAGGAAGGAGAAAGGAGATAAGGTTCCATTCACACATACACACAAAAATATATTGAGGGTTTGAGGGATTTGTTTTAGAGATTATTATCTCTATCCCTTATTGTGAGATTCTTAATATTTTGGATATACCTCCTTTTGTATTTCCTCATTTGGTTAGTAGATTCTTCGTCGTCGACGACCGTCCATGATTTTTCCCGCAATGGTTTCCACATAAAAATCTTTGTCTCATTAATTTTGCGCACTTGTTATTGTTTGTGTTTATAATTAACAGATCCGTTCGTAACAAACTGGTATCAGAACTTGGGACTTTTCAATCCTTATTTTCTACACCGGGTTCCCCCACGTAAGCTTAGGAACGAACATTGTTAAGTTTCGGATTTAAGTTATATTTTTTGCGGGTCAGTTTTCGTGTATTTTTTCCACAAAAATTAATTTTTCCTTGGATGAATAGTTCTGGAACAGTGCTCAAACAGTGTTGAACAGTACGTGAATAGTGTACGGACATAGTCACTGTTTACAGTGTTCCGGTGAACAGTACTCCGGCTGGAACAATGTTTCCGGAGTGAACAGTGTTTTCGGGAGAAATTTCAGCGCGATGACGCCTATAAAATTTGATGTGGAAAATTCGATCGCACAAACAATTTTGGATTTTAGAGAGTCAAAGTCGTTGCGCTATTAACCCAAGAAGAAATCGAGGAGGTTCTGGAAGGGGTTGATAAGTTACCAATAGAAATGAAAGACGAAGATAAGATGAAGATGGATAAGAAAGCACGTACGGCTTTACAGCTGTGTCTTTCTGACGACGTTCTTCAGAACGTGAGCAAATATGTCAAGACTCTTTGGGATAAGCTGTCCAGCTTATACATGAGCAAATATGTTGCTTCTCGTTTGTACATGAGATAGCGTCTCCATTCATTCATAATGAAAGAATCCACTATCTCACTAGAAAAACATTTGACGGACTTTCAGACTATCCTTGTTGGTCTGAAAAATGTTGGAGTCATCATCGACGATGAAGAAGCGGCGGTCGTTCTGTTATGTTCTTTTCCTAGTTGTTTTGAGGTCTTTGTGACTACTATGATTCATAGTGGGGATTTTTTATCACTGAAAGACGTTAAGACATCTTTGACCAGTAGCCAGTTGAGACACCACCTCTCGAAATCATCCAGGCCTTCAAACTCTGATGATGCACTTTTCATCAGAGAAAGACAGGATCGAAGACAACAGGATAAGTTCAGAGGCCGATCCAAGAGTAAAAGCTCGAAGAAATCCGACTCTTGTCACTATTGTCATCAGAAGGGTCATTCGAAGAACGAATGTCCTAAATTGAAGAACAAGCAAAAGAAGGAGGAAACCCCAGTCGCTGGTATTATCGAGACCCAGACAATCTCGACCGTTCTTACATCCGCCGTGGAGTCCATGATAGCATCTACTTTAGAGTGGGTGATGGATTTCGGTTGCACCTTTCATATTTGTCCGCATCGGGAGTGGTTCGTCATATTTGCTGAGTCCGATGACGGCGTAGTTCTTATGGACAACAATGCTGCCTGTAAGATTCTTGGTGTGAGAGATGTTCGTATACGGATGTGGGATGGTGTTGTGCGAACTTTGAAAGATGTTCGTTATGTTTCAGCTGTGAGGCGCAATCTTATCTCTTTGGGTTCCCTTGATCGTGAACGATGTTCCTATCATTCTCAAGATGGTGACATGGAGGTTAAGGAGAACCGCTTGGTGACTATGAAGGCTCGGTTTCGTGCTGGATTATACTATTTGGTTGGCGCGATGCAGGATGGAGTTGCAACTGTTGCAAATTCATTGTCCGTCCGTGATGGTGAGGCTAGTTTTGAGACGAAACTGTGGCATATACGGCTTGGGCATTCAGTAGGCTTGCTTGGAGGATTGAAGACACAGAAGCTCGGGTTCTGCGAGGGCTGTGTTCTTTGCAAGCAGAAGAGAGTGTCGTTTGAAGGTGCGATGCACAGAACGAAGAGGACACTAGACTACATTCACTCACATTTATGGGGCCATCTCCTCATGCTTCGATGGGAGGTAAAACGTATTTTTTTGACCTTCATCGATGATTACTCTCGTTATGTCTGGATATATTTCTTGAAAGAGAAATTAGAGATGTTCGAGACATTCAAGGAATGGTTGAAGTTGATTGAGACGCAAACCGACAGGCAGATCAAGAGACTTTGAACTGACAACGGGATGAAATTTGTGAACAAGCAATTTTTGGAGTTCTGCAAGGATAAAGGCATTATGAGGCATCGCATTGTTACTTACACACCTCAGTAGAATGGGATAGCAGAACGCATGAATCGGACGCTCATGGAGCGGGCTCGGTGTATGCTGATTGGAGCCAGGCTGAAGGAGAGGTTTTTGGGTAAATCAGTTATGACGGCCTGTTATCTGATAAACAGGTCACCCTCCTCAGCATTATCGATGAAGACACCTTATGAGGCTTGGTCTGATAAGCCTGCCGATTATTCCAATCTTCGTGTTTTCTATTGTCCTGCATATTATCATGTTAGCGAAGGTAAGTTGCAACCTAGGGTCAAGAAGGACATCTTTCTTGGATATCAGACAGGTGTGAAGGGATACAGATTATACTCTACTGATCAATCATCATCAGGAACATCAGGCGAGATGTCACATTTGACGAGGAGTCAATGTTAACCAAGAAAGTTGAGCAGCAAGGGAGCATTCAGCAGCAGGTGGAGCAGACACGACCAGTTGAGAGATCGACATTTGAGGTGGAGCATCAGGATAAGGACTCCTCAGACCCCAACATTCCCACTGATGCTTTGCAGCCAGCTCAAGAAGTAGAAGATGCAGGAGTGGAACCACTAGTATCAGATCCAATCCAGGTGGGACCCACTCTACAACAGTACCAACTTAGCCGTGACAGGGAACGGCGTAAGATCAGACCCCCAGTTTGTTATGGCTATTCAGATTTGGTGGCATATGCACACATTGTTCGCGAGGCAGTTGAGAATAAGTTTTTGTCATTCAAGGAGGCCGTCGCTAGTTCGCAATGTCTGCCCGATAGACTGCAACATAGAAGAAGAACTAGAGTTTCTTCACAAGAACAACACTTGGACTTTAGTTCACTTGCCGAAGAAAAAGCGCACCGTAGGGTGCAAATGGGTGTTCAAAAAAAAGGAAGCAGGCCATGGTGGTGATGTGAGATTCAAGGCCAGATTGCTGGATAAGAGTTTCACTCAGAAGGAAGGTATTGACTATGTAGGAGTACTGTTCATACAGGAGTACTGTTCACCGGAACACTGTGTAAATAGCGACGATGTCCATACACTGTTCACGATACTGTGCAGCACTGTTCATCGAGGGAAAAATTAATTTTTGTGAAAAAAATACACGAAAACTGACCTGCAAAAAAATATAACTTAAATCCCAAACTTAACAACATTCGTTCCTAAGCCTACGTGGGCGAACCCGGTGTAGGAAATAAGGATTGAAACGTTCCAAGCTTTGATATCAGTTTGTTACGAACGAGTCTGTTAATTATAAACATAAACAATAACAAGTACGCAAAAATACATGAGACAAAGATTTTTTACGTGGAAATCCTTGCGGGAAAAACCACGGGCGGTTGCCGACGACGAAGAATCCACTAACCAAAATGAGAAAATACAAAAGGAATTACACTCACAATATGAGAATCTCACAATAAGGGATAGAGACAATAATCTCTAAAACAAACCCCTTAAATCCTCAATGTATTTTTGTGTGTACATGTGAATAGTGTGTTTCTCTTCTTTCCTTATCTCTTTTGCTCTCCCTCTCATTCCCTTCTCTACCTCTGATTTCTTTGCTTCCTCTTCTCTGCACTTCCCCTACACTCTCCCTTTGTCTTTTCCTCTTCTTATACTAAGACAAAACACGGACAAACCACGGACATCACACGTAAGGCCACGCGGAAAACTCCATGGGAGAGAACGCGGGAAGGAGAAGTCACACGAAAACGCGTATGATTTGAGGCACATTCAACATTATCTTTGCAGCATCTGACTTACGCATATGCGAGGAGAGGAGCGCGCTTAGTTCTTGCAGCGAGAAGAGAGAATCGCCTTCTAGATGTCGCTAGTAGGGCAAAAAAGTTGGGATATCCTAAAGTTCTGAACATCACAGCAGATGTTTCCAACGTCAATGATTGTGAACGAAATGTTAATCAGACTGTTAATCATTTCGCCTCTACCTGAAAGCTCACGCATGTTGTCACACAACATGCCAGTTGGTTCTCTCAATTTCCTGATTCTTCTTCTGCTTAGTGTGCCTTTTTCTTCTTTTACTTTTTTTTTGTTTTATTATGGGCCTCATAAGAAAGGGAAACCCACTAGCAGTGTCCTACTTCTCCATGTGACCGTGGTGAGACCCTTACGCCACCTTGGGGATGGATTATGTTGATATTAGAGTCTGATTTTCTAAATCTCTAAGCCACAATGGGTGAAACCCTAATGCCGCCATGGGGATGGAAAATCACATTTATGCGGTTGCTAGACCAGTCCGCAAATGTGCCAACTATGATGACTGCAGGGAATCGTTGGTAATATGATATCCATCAAGTTTGGCAGATGGTAAGCTCTGTAATTTGAATTCACACTTAATGTAGTATTTCATATGATTGGCATGACTTGACCGAAACAGACACAAGTATGTAACTTGAGAAACTGTGTGTATGTATGTCTGATCTTTCGGCTTTTATCTTTGCTATCGCGGCTTTTGCATTATATAATTGCTTGGGTTAAGATAAGCGTATTAGGAGCTCTTCCCTTTCAAGTAACTTTCCTTATATTGTTCTATCTTTTGCCGATGGAGGCTTGGTGCCCTGTGATTTTAGTACTCTATTATAATTGACAAAACCCGTATAACTCCAAGACGAATGCTGAAACTTTTGGAAACTATTGCATTATTTGATCTCGAAGATCTGTGACTAGTAAACAATAACTTACGAGACATTTTTGACAAAGCAGACATCTTAGTGAAAGAGCCATTGTTTACCCCTATAGAAGATATTGCTCTTTGAAGTGTATTTATATGATCAGAATGCAGCATACTGCTTCAGAATATGCGATAAAACCATTTGCAAGAAGTAGCTGCTGATATGGCACTTACATTGGAATCTCCAGATGTTTCAGATATCCTAGAGGGTGATGAACGCCAGGTAGTGGTCAATGAGGTCATTGCTCACTTTGGATCATGCAAGTAAATTATTTCTCTCCGCTAATTATGGTCGACTATTGCTATTTTAGTTAATTTTACACACGACACATGATACGGGGTTGATGTTTTATGCAGTAGATCGTCTCATGAACAATGCTGGTGAGCAGCTTGAAGCTGGCTCTGGTATTGCTAATATAAAAGCTGCCAAGGTGTGTTTCTTCTATTTTTATCTTTCTGTCATATTTATGTGTGAATGTAAAAGGATAAAGGCATCAAATTATAGGGAAAAGGATGGATCTGGAAGAGATTCTCGAGGAATTACTTTTTTTCCCAGGAAATTGCTTATTTGAAAAAGAATAACTTTGTGGAAACTTGTGCTGTTGTTTGGTTGGCAACCTCATCATTGGCAAGTCACTGGATAACTTTCATGTGGAGTTGACTCCCTTTAGGGCCTTTACAGAGACCTATATGGTTAATGCATGGAGGCTTCTTGTACTGTTGTGTTGTGCTTCTCTTAGGATTTCTAGGCAGTTGATTATTGATTGAGGAAAGCAAAAGAAAGGTTAGAGAATCAGCGAATGAAATAAGAGAAACGGGTTTGCATTATTGAAGAACCAGTTTGTACTAACTGATGGTAGAAGGTTTGACGCAGCATCTGAGTTCAAAATCCTACTCAGAGGTCCACTCGAGATCAGAGATTCTTGAAGAAAGAATAAGATCTTTCTTTTGTCACTTTCAGGCGATTGAAAAAAAAAAAGATTGATTTATTGAAAAGAATTCCCTATTTACAAAAAAGCAACTCAATTCATCCTATTTCCTCATATTCGGGATGTGAAGCACTAACGGAAAGACCAAAGTATACAACTACTATCTCAAATGCCTTGATCAAAATCAAGGAAACAAGGAACACGGTTCTCTAGAAGGAAAAACAATCTGAATATACTTCAAACCCAAAACATAACAGAATATATATAGAGTTTCCTAAAATCTAGAAAAATTTAACGACAACAACTCAAATAAATAGATATAAAACATAAAAAGTCAAAAATACCCAAAACTAATCAAGTTCTAATCAAACCCAAATAAAGCAACGTTTAAATATCTAAGCTCCCTTCGTCTATATATTAACATTCCCCTTCACACGAAACCCCATTGGGACATAAAGTGTTGATAACAAATACACTGACCCAACCCACCAAGTTGTAAACAAGGTTCATAGAATAAACCACATAGATGGCAATAAATAGAGGTGATAGGAATGGAATTCGTGACCTCTTGTCACGACTTGTTATGATATCATGTCGAGAAATCAGTTCTATGAAAGTCCAAACCGATGTTAGAAAAGCCACCAATATATATCTTAACATATGTCGAGTGAAAATCAAATCAAGAAACAACTACTCACAATAGAAAAGCTTGGGACTTGAACACCATATAATCGCTCTAATTTTCCTGTAGCGAAGAGATTGAAGAGATGCTTCCTCCATCTCATGTTAAATATAATCTTTAGTTTTTTTTGTTTCGAAAATTTATGTATCTATTGATTTTTGTATGCAAAGATTAAATTATCTTTCTACCCAGCTTGTGAGTTCAGGGAAGAAGAGAAAGAAAAAGAAAAAAGAAGAAAGTGACTAAATTTTCTTCTTAAGGTGTGCTTGTGAGAGTTTTTCTAGTAGAGAAAAGAAACGATTAGGATTATAATCATTTTCTTCTTTTTTTCTTCTCAACTTGAAGAAGATTTGAAGAGAAATGAAATTGAATTAAAAAAGTTTATTGAACTTTCATTATTATCCTCTTCATTAGCCTTTGAATTATATTTAATTCACTCAATAATTATATGGACAAACCCGTAATCTCAACACCCCAAAACACTTTCTTTTCTTTTCTCTTCTACTCACAAACAACTCAAAAGAAAATATTTACCATTTTCACCCCTAATTCAAAGTATGAAACTATCAATTTTCTCTACTTTTATTTTCTCTCTTCTTTTTTTTATCAAAACTCACAAGCAAAGCGTTCAAGTTGTGCGAGAGGAAGGAAAGAGAAAAACAATGAGAGAAAATTGATAGTGGAATGAGTCGATGTGATATAAAATTAAAGATATGGGTGTTTTGATATTTTGAAAAAAAAATTTCCAAATAAAAAAATTTATAATTTTTATGAAATATCTAAAAAAGACAAGTGTTATATTTTTTTATACAACGGAGGGAATAATTTTTTTCACGGGATAGGGAACTCTTCCGTTTTTTAATAAGGCCCCCAAAAAATAATATAAACATATGTATGTGTAAAGCCCCAGAAAATTGAGATTAAATAAATATAAAATTTATGATCAAATAATAGTTCGAAAATTAATAAACGTAACGAAAATATGCGTTTTTTCCTTATAATAAATTAAAAGTAAGAAACGAATCTCGTTTCAAACTTTTGAGACGTAACGTTACGTTTATAACATTGAAACCTGTGACGAAGTTGGGATAACTTTTTGTCGCAGAAAAATTTGAAAAATTATATGTTAATTAATAACGTGATTTTTCGAGCGTGATGGTAAAATTTGAGCGAAGGTT
>JAOVYX010000728.1:0-13353 GCA_035668315.1 Drosera spatulata
GTAAGTGAGACTAATCGGTAAGGTTTTGAGGGTAATATGTTTGTGGAAATGCAGGGATGGATATCAAAGGGGTTGTTGCCGAGATTCGAAAGGACAAAAGCACACCTCTTGTGCAGAAGGTTCTCTTGTTTGATTGTTTTCAATTTTTTAGCTGTAACACTTGGATCATTTTTCTACTTTTGCCAATGCTGCATACTTGATTGCCAATGTTATTAACGGGTTTTGCTTAAGTGATTCGGTATAGTATACTTGATGGTTTATCTGATTGAGATGTCATGTTGTGTTTATATAAATAGATTTATTTTTCATGGGTTGGTAACTCAACGTATTAGTTCATCTGCAGGTGGTGATGTGAAGCAGATCATTATCGATAACACCTTACCTGATGTTATTAAGGTCTTGTTTGATCCTAATTTCATAACTTGCAAACCATGCAACATCTTTCCGGCAGCCCTAGAAAACCTTATTTTATTATGAACAAAAATAACCTCTTGCTATATGTACAAGCATTCTGTTTAAGCTTATACTTCACATTTGCACTAAACTACACTCATCTGGATTTTACATGAAGAGATCTTTCCTGAGTTAATTCGAGTAGGCGATGATTTAAGTTAGGAAATGTCGGAGTCGTTGGATGTTGTAATATTGCAAGATGGCACCCTACTAATCAAGTGAAGACCATGCATCTCATGCAGTGATGTCATACAATGGAGTAGTTATTTCATTTTTTTTAATTTTTTAAATTTTTGATTCACAATAGAAACATTTACTGCAATTCTTTGATGGGTGTTGTTTTAGTAACATGAAAACTGGAATTCTTGTTTTTCTTGGGTGGTTTGCAAGACTTGATTTGTGTCCTGGCTAGGAAGAACTTGTGATTTTTAACTAGGGTGTTGAGTTCAAATGTATACTAATCAAATTCCTATTAGAACATGTCTCCTTATTTGGTTTTATCGTGAATCTTGAGAGTATATTTATATAGGTCTCATTCATCTGTGCTACGTGCATCCTCACGTTGGCCATCTGCTCCTTGCAAACAGGAACATAATACTATTTATTCATCTTTCTTGTATAAAATGAATTGCAAGTTATCTTGAATTGCATCATTAGCTTCTAAGATGATCAGTTGATGGTACATCTAGAATGTGGTTTTTTTTTTCTACTTCTGTCCTTTACTGAAATATTTGTGCATTTGTTCCATATTTTGGAAGATATTCACTGCAGAGTACACACTGATTTGCAAGATTTCTGAGTATAAAAAGCCATACATAAGCTTGATGGATGGCATTACTATGGGCTTTGGGATTGGTCTATCGGGTCATGGTTGCTACAGAATCGTAACTGAGGTATTATGATGGACGGCCGTGTGATTTACATTCACTGAGGCTTTGAATTTGGACAATTGAAAAAACAAAAATTGCACTCTTAATTCATGTGATGATGTGCCAGAGAACTGTTCTTGCAATGCCAGAAAACGCAATTGGTTTGTTCCCAGATGTTGGATTCTCTTTCATAGCTGCACAAACTCCAGGAGGAGGATCAGTTGGTAGGCTCTTTCTTACTCGATGATGATACCTTCTGCTTTTCAGTTTGCCACATCATCATAGTTGTCTTTTTTATTTGGCCTCATACTGTTGCTGTTACTCATCATGAAATTTTCTTGTGCAGGTGCTTATCTTGGAATGACTGGAAAAAGGATCACCACACCAGCTGATGCTTTGTTTGTAGGTCTTGGGACTCACTATGTTCCATCTGGAAACCTGGCTCCGCTAAAGGATGCTCTTTTGTCTGCCCAATTGTATGTATCTTGGCATATTAATATTTTCAATGATTCTAGTTTAACTTGGAGGATCAATACTAGTATTCCTGACATGACTTGTGTGATTTACTTCTAAAATAATCTGATTGGTTGGCCAGTTCTGAAGATCCTCACCGGGATGTCATAGATGTGGTGTCTCAACACAGCAGCAGTCTCGAATCCGATGCACTGCTGAAGTCACTTCTGCCGCAAATAGCTTCTTCTTTCAGTGCGGAGAAGTCAGTTCCTGAGATCTTGGAAGAGCTAAAAGCACATCAACAGAGTTCGGATGCCACTGGTAAGATGTTGAATGCTATTACTCTGAGTTTGTGTCACTCAGGCTAGAGAAAAGAAGTGAAGCAGAAAGATCTGCACCCTCTCTTGATGAAAGAATGCTTTGATTAAATGCTATGCGTCTGATCTTCAGATACCCAGGAACATCTGAATTGAGATACTTGGTTTTGCTGTCTGTAAACAGTGGCCGAGTGGGCGAAGGAAGCGCTTGGATTGCTTCAAAAATGTGCTCCCTTCTCTTTGTGCTTAACCCACAAGTACTTCGCTAAAGTTGCATCCGAAGGTAGAAAGGCCGACAACGATCTATCCAAAGTGAGTCCAATAGTATCTTTTTCGCTTCTCCTTGTGGAGTTGGCATTTTGTTTCTATCACAGAAGTGATCATTTTGAATGAATTTTCCATGTCTAGTTGAGTGGAGTGATGAAGCTGGAATACAGAATCGCGTTGAGGTCGTCTCTCCGGGATGATTTTGCTGAAGGTGTACGAGCAGTCTTGGTAGACAAGGATCAGGTCGTGCCCTACCTATTGCTTTTTTATGCATTCAACTAGTTCTGAGGTTTTATTTCGTGGACCCAGTAATAATTTTTACATAGCATTGTGGAGTGCTTCGCATCCTTTTCATGCCTAATACGCTCGTATTAATAACCTAATATGTGTTTATCTACTTTTTGCTATATCACGACTTTGCTAACGAATTTCTGATATGCGTGCAGAATCCAAAGTGGAATCCATCCAGTCTGGAGCAGGTTGACACCAAAGACGTTGAATCCCTCTTTGAATCTCTGGATTCTGGAATCGAAGAGTTGAGAGTTTGAATAATTAACATCTGCCATTGGATCCATTGATTAGGCAGTTCACTCCATCCCATATTTCTGGAAAATAAACCCGACAGAGCGGACGTCGTTATTCTGCTTTAGCATGAATGTGATTAGCTGTCGCTCATCAGGTTCGTCCGCTGTGTTGGTGCTGGCCTCATTTCTCTTCTAAATAAGTAGTTACGGGCAGGGAGCCAGGGATGGTTTGTCCATGTGCTGGTATAACATATGCATCATCTAGTATTTGAATTGCTTTGTTTGAAGTCCGAGCTCGGATTAAGTGTAATCGATTACCCCTTAGGAGTAACATAGTGAAATCTCATGCGTAGCATGTAGTGGAGACAGTTCCAGGCCCAGAAACTTCTGTGATGCTAGTAAAAATGTGCCATCGCGAAAATCTTCCCATATATCCATTCACTTGATAACAACATTCTTAACTAACTATACAAGTGCATCTAGCACGATGGTGAAAATCTTGAGAATCATCTAGAATTGCACTAGCACTCCGTTCATCCTCCCCTTTGATGTTTCACCACCATTTTCATGAAAGCGTGATGATGATCTTCGATTCTTCAACATGATTCTTAGCTGTTGGTGTGACCCGAAATCACAAATCTGCGTTAGTTCCACGACTCGATATCCCTGCAACATCTAATACCTGGTCAGCTACAAATTTTGCAAACAAAGGTCATCTGTCACACAGAATACAAACTGTCCTATAACATGCACCCAAACCATCAACACCATGAAATCTCAAAACACAAACCCTAACCCTAAAAACCCTTCATAAAACATTACATCATCAAAACAAGCAAATGTTGCAACAAAAAGAGGAGGCTCAGATTTGCCTTCTATCAGTCACAAAACCAAATTTCTCCTCCTCCAATGCCGCCGTCTGGCTGCAGAGCAACAAACACCCAAAGGCACGCTACTCATGCCGCGCCTAGACGACACCGCATACGAAGAGAAGAACCCTTCCTGCCAAAAACTCACATAAATCAATCTTCATCGCCTCATAAATGGGACTTGGAGAAGTACATAGATAATCAATGATCACATCATCTTCATGTTAGAAAACAGAAAACCAAAGCAAAAGCAACACAATCACAGGCCGGTTTAGGGTTATTGTTAGTAATCATCGGCGGCGAGGGAGGTGGCGGCGGCGGCGGAGATGTGCAACCGGACGGGACAGCCGCGGCTCCCTGGCAACAGACACCGCCACGGCCAGGGGCTCAAACAAATGAGGAGAAGTTTGGGGTGTTCGATAGATCAGATGAGCCAGCGAGATATCACGGGATAGATTTTCGTTATCCGTACGGCACTCAAACTACTCACTCCTTCGTTTGAGTTCAGCCTCGAAAGAGTTTGCATTTGGAAACAAGCTTGCACTTGAAGGTTTATAATGCTTTGAGAGTTTGTGGGACGTGGGATGTTTGACAAATGAGCCTAGCATCCTTTTATATACAACCTCATAGAAGGATCTAGACTTTGTGGTGTAGTCTCTTCTATACACTTCTCCTTTTAAATATTTATAAGAATTCTTTACAAACTACTTAGAGAAACTCTAGAGTTGTCTAGAACTCTCTCTACTTCTCAAGATTAATCTAAAAAATCCTAAATGATTCTAGAAAACTCAACACAATTGTTCAAAGAGAACTCCATAAATTAGCTCGTCCGTGACATATTCCTCCACCTATGTCGCGGACGTCCTCATCGCAACACACTTGTGTGACTCGATCTTTCCCTTGAGTCGTCGCGATAAGTCTTCGAGCTTCCATCTTGCTGTCTTGGTGGAAGTTCCTTCCCGTGTTCCTTTGACAAGACTTATGAAATCTTTTTTGGCACCTTCTTTATCATGTGGGAGATCTCACCTCTCCTCAAGTGAGTAGGTTCCTCACTTTTGATTCCGTTAGAGAGTTGCATAGTTGCGATCATCTTTACTTGAGCCTTCGTCGCTCATCGCACCATCGGAACCACGCAAACTCCATCGTCCTTCACTACGTGTAAGACATTAGCGAAGAGGATTGGTATCGCCTTCATACCCTCGATGAAATCGATTCCAAACACCAAAGGATACGTCCATGGGAACGACCGTGAGATCCATTGATCCCATCCAATCATCAATGCGAAGCCGTACGTCACGGACCACGCCATCGATTGGCTCAGCCTTCGAGTTTACCGCCTTGAGCATGCATTGTCCTTTGTCGACTCGAAGTCCAAGTCGCTTTGTCTCTCCTCGTGAGATAAGGCTGTGAGTTGCCCCGATATCAACCAAGGCATGAGTTGTGTACGATCCGATCATCGCATCGACGTACATTAACGCTTTCGATGAAACCTTCTCCTTCGTGGTCTTCACCGCGTTAAGGATCCTCAATGATCCCATCTCTTGCACGGGCTCCTCCTCCACCCAAGCAACCATAGCCGTGAGAGCATTTTTCTTCGGACACTCCCGAACGAAATGAAGGCCATCGCTTAAGAAGCACTTTACCTCACCCTTGGACATCACCGCGTCCTTGGATGTGCTCTTTTTCCACCCTCCTTTCTCTTCTTTCTTCGAGTCACTCTTGCTAACGAGACTCGAAGTCGGCTTCATCCCTTCATGGCTCTCTCCTCCACCTTTCTCGGAGTCACTCCTCGACTCCTTATCCTTTGGAGACTCGTTCCTCTTGAATTTGATGAAAGACTCCGCCGTCGCTATGGCCGTCGCAAGAGTTTGGACACCATGTCGTTGTAACACTTGTTGTGTCCACGGTTGAAGTCCATCCTCGAAGTAAATGAGCTTGTCTTTCTCGAACATGTCGTCAATTTGGAAGAGCAACTCCGTGAAATCCTTCACATACTCCCGAATCGTACCCGTTTGCCTCAACTTCTGCAATTGTCTCTTGACTTCATATTGACCATTCTCCGGATAAAAGTGGAGTTTGAGATCCTTTTTAAATTGCTCCCACATCTCCATGGTGAACGTTCCCGCTTGAACGTCACTGTAACGACGACGTCACCACATAGTCGCCTTGTCCGAGAGGTACATAGATGCAGTTTTGATCTTCTCCTGTTCATCTTTTATGCCCAATAATTCAAAGTATCACTCCATGTTGAAGAAGAAGGTGTCAACCTCCTTAACATCGCGTTTTTCGAAAAACGGCTTTTACTTAGGAGGCTCGAACCACGTCATCTTTCCAAAGTTTGCTCCACCATTTGCTATGATCGTCTTGCATAGCGAGGTTTCTTCCCTCAAGACCCTCATCTCTTCTTAAAGAGTGGCCATCACCGCATGTACCTTATCCATTTACGCTCATAACTCCTTGCGAAGAATGTCCAAAGCATGAGTTGAGAGTACCTTACAACACACCCCTAAGGCATTCCTCCCGAGCTTCGATAATATCGTTACTAGGAACATCTTCCTCCAACCTCTCCACCATATTAGCCACGATCTCTTCCATCCGCGAGAGTCGTGACTCCATGGCAGCTTGAACATCTTTCGACTTTCTTCTTCCTTTGCACGTGGTTACATTAGCGGTGTTCACCTCCTCGAGAATCCCATGCTCAACAATGCTTGAATCCGTCATCTCTCGAACCAAGGCTCTGATACCAACTGTCACGGGGATAGATTTTCGTTACCCGTACAGCACTCAAACTACTCACTCTTTCGCTTGAGTTCAGCCTTACTCGTCACCCAAAGGTGATACTTGAGAACGTGAGAGAGTTTGGATTTGAAAACAAGCTTGTATTGAGAACACTTGAAAACTTACAATGTTTTGAGAGTTTGTGAGATATGGAATGTTTGAAAAAATGAGCATTGCATCCCTTTATATACAAGCTCATAGAAGGATCTACACTTTGTGATGTACTCTCTTCTATGCACTTCTCCTCCTAAATATTTACAAGAATTCTCTAGAAACTACTTTTTAACTAGAGAAACTCTAGAGTTGTCTAGAACTCTCTTTACCTCTCAAAATTAATTTAGGAAATCCTAGATGATTCTTGAGAATTTTAGACAATTCTTCAAGGAGAACTCCATAAATTAGCTCGCTCGTGACAGAGAGCTGGCTAAGGGATTCTCCAGGGTTTTTGGTTTCTATATATAGTGAAGCAGCTAGGGTTTTCCTAGGGTTCTTGTTTTACGATTTTGCCCCTTGAGTTTTGTTGATCATGTTACAGCGGCCAAGGTCATTTTCGTCCATATACAAAACCAATGGATTTCATGACAAGAAGCTGTTGAAGTTGGAGCAACTATGGGTAATCGAGCAAAGATGTCCATGGCAATTTTTCAGTTCACGTCTCAGAGCAAGTGCAATGGATAAGTCATTTAGGTTACCAAATGCATAATATAGCAATAACATATTAAATATTCATTTTAATGGGTTTGATTTTTGTTGTTAAATTTTGCATTTGGCTATTTGGCATGTTATATTTAGCATAGAAAATGTCTTGACCACTTTTGCCACATAAGCAATTTGATAGGAAAAAACCATTAAAAAAATTGAAAGTTTGGTTTTGTTAAATGAAATCAACAAAGAAGACAATATATACCATAACATCATTGGAGTTAGATAGACAAATTTGAAGATTTTAACATTATTTATAATTATTTCATAACTATAGATATGCAAAAATAATCAATCCCATTGGATTTGCTCTGATTATGTGTGAACTAGCTCTATGCATTATACATCATGGGTATATATACTGCACTTTTGTATATATGAATGATAAAAATCAAAATACATATCAAAACAAAAATAAAACTTTCAGTAGATATTTTAATGTATTTTGACAACGAAATATTTAAACTCATGATGACTTTTGCCAGATTACATTGATGTAAATGTTCATGTTCGCTCCTATTGAGGCTTGGTCGTGTGAAAAATTCTGTCCTTTGGTTTGGATAACGCTGGGAAACATAGCAGGACCAATGTTTTAATTGAAGAGTATGTTCGGGGCGAATAAAATAAAAAAGCAGGCTCGTTGTAGTTTCAGTACTCATTAGTCATTACAGTCCCTTGTGAAAATTCAGGTGTAAACAAACAGCGTACTCGAGGAGAACATAGCAGCCGTGATTAAAACAACAGAGTCATCTACCAATATGGCCATTGTTTAAGGAATCTTCAATCTTGTGTGACAACTTGTTAAGGGCATGAATCCACTCCCATAATCTTCCACACAATAGACCTTCCGTCGTTATTTTCCTGAAAACTCATATATCATAGAAGCGCCCTCGGACACATTTGGTTCGCCAATGAAGTTTCACTGGCATGACTTGGCCTCAACAGGCACGAACTCCATGTCAGGAGCAGTCTCCACTCCGCAGACTTTGCAAGAGCTTCAGGAATCCAGCATCTTCAGGCTGAATGTACCTGCACACACAGGAAACCATTGAAGGATGAAATATGGAGAATACAAGGGACACTCCCTCGAAAACTTTCACTTCGATTGACTAATAATAGTCAACAATGCAGAATAGAAACGGCAATCAATGTTTCCAGGAGTTCAATAGTGAGAAAATATTCTTACCCATGCCGAAAGAGGAAATCAATGATGACTATGGAGCAATTTGGCTTGTAGAATCGAGTTTCCCTAATAATTTTAGCAACATCTGGTATCAGTCGGAAGCTGTCTACCTCCCCATCTGTCGTGTGAGTTAAGAGAATTGAGAGCTAAATTTTAAAACATTTAAGACTTGAGATGCGCGAGAAGGCAACAGTCATCACAATCCATTAAGCTTGTATAGTATGATTACCCTGGTTATATAGAACGAAGTCGACGGGGAGTTTCAGATCGTAAGAAAAGAGGACATCTCTCTTGAATCTACGCCCATCAATGTCCATGTAAGATATAGCACCTACTGGTTTTGCTCTATAAGACACCGCCGCAAAATCTATGTCAATACCACCACAGCAGGAAGGGAGGCAAGAGAGTAAATACAAGGGCAACACGATGCTGACAAAAGGACGAATGAACTTTGACACTTCTACAAAAGCATTCATGAAGGAGGAAAGGGATATGCTGAGCAGAAGGAGCCATGAAAATATCAGCTACCTCTTGGCGATATGGTTGGGGATTCCTGCTTCCTCTTCGCATTCTTTAATCATATTTTCACCACAGGGAATTCCATGGGGCTGCACGAAATTTTTCAAGCATTTAACAATGGCCATACGTCAAAAACATGGCAAAGGCATTAAGCGGGAATCAGAGTGAAAAAAAAAATGTCAATGAAACGTATATTGCTAACCCATCCTCCAGCAACAAGATGATCAAGCATCCCAGGAAATGTCTGCTTCATTTGACTCCTCTTGCCAACCCATAGAGATTGTTCTTCATTCATCGCAACATAGCCATTCATGTGAACCCCATAGGCCTATTTCAGGAAATGAAAATCAAGATATCACTATATAGACTGAGATTCTATTTTATTCTTTGCATGAAGCCGTTGCTCGGAATGGAACCAAGACAGAAGGATTTGAAACACACACAAAAACTGGTGAAAGCACCAGAGATGGAGTTATTCAGCATTCTCAGAAACTATTAACACACAGTGGATGACAGCCAGATTCTGGCACAGCTTCATCCTTTAAGAAGACTGATCAAATCAACTCATTGCACAATAACAATATGAGCAACCAACATTTATCACCTTTATTCCAAAATATGGAGCAGCTGCACGCTCCAGAGAGAAAAACACTTGTGATCCGAAAGAAGCCGTGACGGGGAAAAGCTGGTTTAAACACATATACAATGTTGTTAGAAATCAGCAAGTTTAAGAACAAGCTAATATCACAAATATGGAGCTCGGCGAAACAGTTAATCGATATAGATAACAAGAAGGGCCACAGAAGGCGGAAGACAAATCTAAACTAGAAAGCAACTAAGGCTTGCCAAGGAGTAAATCGAAAAAGCTCCTAAATCACAAGTACCTCATTCCTTATACCTGGAATGACATCTTCCCCTAAGCTTCTGATCACATCACCAACTGCAGAAGTCCTGTCCTGGTATGTGCCTAGAGTTGGTTGCAGCATGACATGGCCACCCAAATGACCATCATCAGATGTCCCACCTTGAGCGAAAAGAAAAACATCTCGATACTCCCTCAGTATATCAGCAAACCTACAACACTAACAAACAAAGTGATTAATCTAAACTACCGTAGAATGGCAACTGCTAAATGCTAAGCTTTTGGATCGATTCTCCTACAACAAGAAGTGTGTATATACTACATACGTGTCTCATACAACTCTGCACAACAAACTAGTACGGCCATCCTTGGAGGAAAAA
The DNA here is from genome assembly GCA_035668315.1 of Drosera spatulata. NCBI lineage: Eukaryota > Viridiplantae > Streptophyta > Magnoliopsida > Caryophyllales > Droseraceae > Drosera > Drosera spatulata. The sequence continues at coordinate 10,177 of JAOVYX010000728.1, forward strand.
ATAAAAATAAAGGAGCAACATGTGAAACCTGCAATGAACAGTAAATTATACTCCTAGTTGTTAAGTGTGTGATCCAAATCTCGAGGAGCAGGTCGCGGGCACGACATTGCTGGGTCGTGGACGTGATATGATGTTAGTCGCGGGCGTGACGTGTTTGACAAGTCCTGCATTTATATCTTATAGGGTTTTCTATTTTTATATTACTGAGAAAGAGAGAGTCAGAGATAGAGAATACGCAGAATTGGAACGTATTAGAGAGAAAACACAATTCAGACTCAGGATTAGAGCATTCTTATGTAGATCTGTAACTCTTCTATTTCATAGTTGATTGGTTGTTGACGGCCGTGGGTTTTTCTTCCCCTTGAGAGTCCCACGTAAATCTGGTGTTCGTTTCTCTTTGTTTTGTTATCTTTGATTGTGCAGCGATCCTATCAAAGTGGTATCAGAGCGAGGCTGGATACAAAGAGGACGAAGAGCGGAAACCCTAATCGGCTATTGAAGTAGTCGGCTGGATCTGAATCCAATTGCGAGAGCAGATCTTCGAGTTGGGGAATTGAGATTGAAGAACCCTAATTGATTACATCGAGGTAGTCATATTGTGGTGGTGAAGCCGTCATCATCGTGGTCATCGCAAGATTTGATTTTTTTTTTTCACCGATCAGGATTTGGTGAGATCAGATATGTCTTCTTGAGTTTGTTCAGATCTGTTTTCTTCGGGGCTGTTAATTTGAGTGGGAGCGATGGAAGAAGGAACGATCAGAATTGAGAAATTCAATAGGTCGAATTTCGCTTTTTGGAGGATACAGATTGAAGTCTACTTATACCAGAAGGATCTTTGTTTGTCGCTCGACGGACCTGAAGATAAACCTGCAGAAATGGCGCAGAAGGAGAGGAAGTTGTTAGATCGCAAAGCTTTGGGTGCGATTCGCCTCTCGCTGTCGGCATCGGTAGCCTTCAATATCTCCAAGGAGAAGACAACTGAGGATGTGATTAATGCGCTAGCGAAGATGTATGAGAAACCTTCAGCGTCCAATAAGGTTTTTCTTATCAAGCGCTTGTTTAATATGAAAAAGTCTAAAGGGAAGCTTATGGCAGAGCACTTGAATGATTTCAACAACGTGACGAGTCAGTTAGAATCAGTTGGGATTGTCTTTGATGATGAGTTGATGGCCTTAGCGATTCTGACAAGTTTGCCAGACAGTTGAGACAGTTTTGTTATCGCTGTCAGTAATTCGTCAGGCAGAAAGTCTTTGAAGTTTGAGGAGATTGTGAACATACTTCTTAATGAAGACACGAGGAGAATGAGTTCCTCAAAACCAAAGATAAGTAGTGGTGCTTTGAGCGTTGCAGACCGTGGGAGAAGCAACAACAGAGGTCGTTCTCAGTCCAGAGGTGACAGGTTGAGCAATGTGGTTTGCTTCAACTGTGGAAAGAAGGGCCACAAGATGTACACGTGCAAAGCGCCAAGAAAAGAGGAGCAGAATGAAAAAACTGGAGGGCCGATAAATGTCTGTGACGACTCTTATTCTTTTGATGAAGCTTTGGTTCTATCTTGTGACTCCAAGACTGAGTCTTGGATATTGGATTCTGGTACTTCCTATCATGCTACGTATGAAAGGAGTCTGTTTGATACGTTTAAACCTTGTGGTGGTTTATTGTGTTTAGGCAATGATGCAGTTTGTGAAGTTGCTGGGATTGGAACAGTCAAAGTGAGGATGTTTGATGGTGTGGTGCGTATCTTAGGGGATGCTCGATATGTCCCTAGTTTAAGAAGGAATCTGATTTCCTTGGGTAGGCTTGATTCCAAAAACTGTAGCGTATCAATTCGAGATGGTGGCATGAAGGTGTATAGAGGCGCATTAGTCATCATGAAGGCTCAGAATATGAACAATCAATTCTGCTTGATTGGTGAGACAATTGCAAGGAAGACAGTTGCAGGTACAAGTGGAAGTACAAGACTGGATGGAGCTCGTAGGAATGGGACAAAAAAGCGGATCAGTTTCAAAAAAGTGCCTAAAATTGATCGCAAAAAGATCAGTGAGGATCTAGTGGGCGAGCATTTTGAGAAGACAATTGTTAAGAAGTTGTCAGAAGAACAGTCTACTATAGTCAAAAAGACTAAACGACAGCTTAATACATATGAGAGCAGAGACATAAAGAAGCGACGTCGCATGAGAAGTTTCAGGCACAGGTATAATGTCTCATCAGGCTCGAGTAATTGTGAGGTTTTACTGGGTCATCGTAAGGTTGCACCATGTTATGGAAATCAACAAGTGACAAGGAGATTTGAGTTGAGAAGGAAGCTAATGACCCATTCAGCTTCTAGTGTTCTTGCTACGTGAGGTTAGCAAGTGGTCGTCAACAAATATGCTTGAAGAATGAAGATGATGCGGATTTGTCTCAAATGAGAGATTGTTAAGTGTGTGATCCAAATCTCGAGGAGCAGGTCGCGGGCACGACATTGCTGGGTCGCGAACGCGACATGCCTCGCGGGTGCGACATGATGTTAGTCGCGGGTGCGACGTGTTTGACGAGTCCTATATTTATATCTTATAGGATTTTTTGTTTTTATATGACTGAGAAAGAGAAAGTCAAAGATAGAGAATACACAGAATTGGAACGTATTAGAGAGAAAACACAATTCAGACGCAGGATTAAAGCGTTGTTGTGTAGATCTGTAACTCTTCTTCTTCATAGTTGATTGGTTGTCGACGGTCGTGGGTTTTTCTTCCCCTTGAGGGTTTTCCCACATAAATCTGATGTTCGTTTCTCTTTGTTTTGTTTTCTTTGATTGTGCAACAATCCTATCATTAGTAACATTTTCCCTAGAATCATAGCATTAGATTTCTAACTTATGACATCTTATCAATCGTAAAAGAGAATACGTACCATCTTCATTTGGAAAAAAAATATTTATGGTTAGCGACACATAATGTTATATGTGACTAGACGTTAGATTGGAAAATAAAAGATGAAGATTAAAAAACATATTTCTCCTTGCCCGCACAAATTCACCAAGCCCTCTTCATTTTAGTCTATAGTAAAAGCACCCATTCTCAGTCTTTTCCACATTAACATTTTTGCCTACCAAAGATCCAACATGTCACGGGGATAGAGTTTTGCAATCCCGTGCGGCACCCAAGTTACTCACACCTTCACTCGAGTTCAGCCTAACTC
>JAOVYX010000729.1:0-13353 GCA_035668315.1 Drosera spatulata
TGCGTTGCGGATCAAGACTACGTCAATTCCTTCTCCAAAACCCGTCTTTCCTTCGTCTTTCGTCCTCTCGATCGTCTCTGCTTCCTTGAGCGTCTCCCCTTCTGTTCCTTACTTGGAATAACCCTAGGAAGAGTATTTATAGGCGAGGGCTTGCAACCAAATCGATTCGACGGTTGAAACTCATCATTTTGTATCTGGAGTATCGTCGCGACCGCGACCAGGCCTGTCGCGCCCGCGACACAATTAAAATCTGAAAATTCAGAAAATATCTACGTCGCGTTCGCGATAGAGGGCGTCGCGCCCGCTACAGCCATGTGCCCGCGACACAGGTGTGTTATAAACTAAAATCCTAAATTAAAAATACGAAATGACGTTTAAAAATTCTAAAAACTTACACATGATATTTAAACATACTAATCTAGCTAAATGTGGTGAAACATCGTCGTAGAAACTCTCGAAGCATGTGCAATGACGATGAAACGTCAAATGCGGCTTTTTGAGTTCATGGTTTGTCATTTTCTTCATCCTTTTTCATTTTTGTTCCAAATTCCAAGCCAATCTGTCATAAAATATGAAAGCACAGCAGTACCAACATTTCAAGACAAAAGACACTAAAAATATAATGTAGACAATATAAGAGTAATAAAACAAACATTTAAAATAAAGAAATGATGTGTGTTTTCATACATATCAATTCTCACGGCCAAACTTGGACTTGAAGTTGAACATGGAATAGTCCTTTGGTTTGTATAGCATGCAGCAGTGAATAGGGGGGCTCAGCCAAGGTCATTGCATTATGCTCTTACATGATGCAAAGTTTTTTTTTTTTTCAACCCCTTATTTGCTAGATTCTGTTTTTAGCTTCCATTCGCTACATTCTATCTTAGCTTGTCCTTGCCACATTATCTGAATGGGTTGACTTCGCTACATTCTACTATTTTGTGGTAAATTGATCCGTTGGGCTTTTCCTCTGCTCACATGCAGCAATTCTGAGATCGCACGGTTTATTGGCATGCTTCGTAACCAGTCTTCAATATTGAAGGCATGTGCTGCATTTGCTTTGCTCCAGGTAAGACGGAACTACTAATCGCTGGATTATTGGCATATTCTTGTTCATTCTTCGCTTCTAATGTACGAGAATCGAAATACATTAACCATGGGCTTCCATATCTAGGACTTTGTGCTAGGATTTTCTTTTAAGTTTCATCTCCTGTGCTGTGGATAGAAACCTTAAATTAGCAAAATAAATTACTGTCTTGTTTTCAGATATTTTTTCGTTTTCACAAGTTTCTGAATCTAAGTTGGTCAATGGGTTCTCTTTATGAGCATATTTTCTTCTTGTAATTTTACAATTCTGTGTGATCTAAAATCTCAATTATATTTTCTCATGATGTACCTGCCCGGACTTTCAGTTCACAATCCCTGGAGGGCGACATGCTATGCACCATGCAAAGCTTTTGCAAAATGCTGGGGCAGCAAGAGTTCTGCGCTCTTCTGCTGCTGCAGCTACTGCCCCACTGGAAGCCAAAACTTTTGCCAGAATCGTTCTTCGCAACCTTGAGCACCACCAGATAGACCCATCTCTTTGAAGATCTACAATTCGTTAAGTTGCATAAAAACCATCGACCAGTCCAAAAGGACACTTCACTGGCAGGCAGCTTGAGTTCTGTCATCAGTCAGAAAAAAACGTTCTTTGAGAGGAAGGGAGAAACCTGGCAAAGGTGCCTCCAAGTAATGTCCTCGTCTCATGATAATTATGTGTTGGGCTCAGGGATCTGTCGGTTTTGCTCAATCTGTGGAGATAACTTGTGATTAATCCTCATCCACCCGGTCGTAGATCAAACTTTCGATTGGTATTCCTGTAGCCTTTTTCTTTTTGTCGGTCCAGTCTTCAGCTGCGCATTTGCAAGGACAAGAAGATTGTAGTATGGTATATGTTCTTGGAAGATTTTTTTTCCCGCTCTTTTCTTGGACAGAAGACCTATATGTTTTAAAGGAGCCATGTATGATGATGAGAATAATCGGCAGAGATGCAAAAACTGGCTCATAAACTGTAACTCATTCTTCATATATAAATTCGCCTTGTTCTTCTACATGATGTTATTTCAGTTATAGCCTGACGAGGTAAATGGGGCTTTCCAACCTTGTCATTTTGTACTGTTTCAATTGTCAATATAAATTTTTGGTAATGCATCACCGTCAAAATATCCTTGAACATAGTAGCGAGCAGCACCTTCTTCGAGGGAAGGTGTAGAATCTGAAACATTGCAGCAAAACCAAACATGATATACGCAACCAAGATTGTGGCATTTTCAAGCTGAAAAGCACCAGAAATTTGGGAGTTGCAAATTTATGTGAGTTGCGCTTATAATGCCAATGGTTGGACTTATGCACAGGGCAAAACAGATGCATATATCCAACCCGCAGACCGCAATCTAATTTTCGGACTTCAACGCATGCACGTTTGAATGCAAGATCCATTATCTTACATCACCCGTCAGAGAATGCTTCTACGAATGGAGATCACTTGCACGGATATGCCCAATTTGTCGAGTTCATAAGATTCAGTTAGCGGTCTTTTCACGTGTAGATGCCAAGAAATTAATTCCGCTCATGGTAGCATTTCAGACTAGAAAGTGAAACAAATTAATTTAAACAAGTGGAATGAGTTCTCTGTGTTTTGAAATGAGGAGGAGAATTTTGACGTAAAATTTTGTTTTTGTTGGTTATTTTGTTACGAGTTCGCTTCTGCTTCCTTTGGTAGGCTTCATCCTATTTAAATTGTGAATCTCAATGAAGTTATCAAGATTAATTTTCTCAATGCCATTTTTATGAAATATGAAAATGTTAGTAATTTTATTGGGACGGAGGGAGTATTTGTGATTGGTGGAAATTAAAATTACATTAGCAAATCACACTCGACTATTTAGTAATCACTTGGGAGCCAATAGAAGAAGAGTTTTGAAGAAAAAAAGTGTTAAAAGAGAATGTGTAGATGCGAATTGCCTAATATTTTACAATCGGTGTCAGCCATTTATTTTGCAAGTATAATATAGACCTAGACATTGCATGACAGGGATAAGTTCAGCCAAGATATAGCCAAACTGAGAACCGAAGTTCATTTCGCGATACAGGACAGTGTCGCGCAATGGATGCCAAATAAAAGGGCAATCAACACTTTCTTTTATGGACTTGGTGATTTATTGTCAGGTAGTACAAGCTTCCATTGTTTATACGAAAAGTGCTAATGATTCCCCTGCTCAGATTATGAAACTTTAACAGATATATGTAACTTCTTAAAATGTTGGAATTAATTTTGTTAATTTTCGAAAGAATTTTTGTTTTTTAAATTTTTGTTTTATTTTATTTTATTTCTCAAAAAATTAGCCCAAACCGAAAGATGAGAGCAAAGGCCACTAAGAAGATCCGCCCCCAAACAGTGCCCCCTGCGATTGCAGGACCGCGACTCCGACATGGGTTGCTGCTTTTTTCTAGAAGATTATAAGTCAGCTCTTTTTAAAAGATTATAAGTCAGCAAAGGAGGCCATTGCACATCCTTTCCAACTCATCGAGCCCGAGAGGATTACCGTAATGAGCAATCATCACTTTCGCTACTTTCACGGAAGGAGCTGATCAGGCCCAGATCAGCGGTGGATCCATCACAACACGCCCATAACTCTGACATGGACTAGGCTACGCGATTAGTCAGTCAGCAAATCGGCCCAAGCTGGTGTGACACTGCTTGGTTCGGGGTGTCTCACGTGGCATTGCTTCCTTCAATCAGTTTGTTGTCCCCACATGGGTTATAGGTCGTTGTTACTGTTGATGCAAAATAATTATGATCCTTCGAATTAAGGATCTAATAAAAGATCCAACATCATTAAATTAAAAGTCTATTAAAAAAGATCAAACGACATTTCGTGGATGGTTAAGTCTCACACATTATAAGATAGTGACAAGTGTACACCATACAAATGATGAATAGTATTTTATAAATATCCTCATTTACTACCTAGAAGATAAGCCTCCCTTGGACCCCAACTCTGTCATTTCAGTCATTTATGAATAAAGACTGACTTAGGCATCGAAATCGGTTCTCGAAGATCTCACCTCGGGTCCGACTAATCGAGCTCATTATTTCTGATTTGTGCAGGTTTTCGTATTTGGATCAAACCCAAATCAGACCCCCACCTGGGCCCAAGAAGCTCAGGCCCGACTTTCGAACTCGGACCCGACTTTTCGAGTTCGACATAAACAGTTACTGTCCCACCATGAATACAATTCGATAAAAAGAATTATAAAGACAGCTAATTAACGATTCTTGATATGGGTGTGAACTGTGCTTTTCGTTGTTTTAGGTTTTGGTGATTCAACTGCAAAGCGTTTTTGGACTAATCGAAGTGGTGATTCAACTGTGCTTTTGAAGTGGCCCGAGTTATGGAATCGAAGTGGTATTGGTCTGGTAGGTTCTCCATGTTTTGTTTTTGATTTTTAGTGGATTTTGGAGTTGATCTAATTGAATGTTTGTTTCTTGAGGTTTTGATTTGGTATTTATTTTCTGAAATCGTATTCTAGGTTAGAGTCACATTTGTGCTGGACTGTGAATATGATCTACGTGAATTTTTATCTTAGTTGGATTAAGAATGTGTACTTGGTTCGGATGGAGTGTATTCAGATCCTGCCTTCAAGCGAGTTTTGCGCATCCCTTTGTTGTATTATCTCTTCTTCTGTGCTGTATGGTGCTGTATGCAGACTCATGTGTCGCAATTGCGTCACATTTTCATAGACAAACACAACAGAGCCAGTTCCAACATTACAGTTCCTTGTGTCCTCTCCATCCATTGGGCTTGGATGAAAAATGTTAGGTGCAAAATAATTATAATCGTATGATCTAAATGTCTAATAAAAGATCCAACTTCATTAGGTCAAGAGTTTATGAGAAAAGGCCAAGTGACACCTCATGGATGGCTAAGTCCATCACCTCCTAAGATGATGACAAGTGTCCATCATGTAAAGGATGGATAATATTTTATAAACACTCCCATTCACTATCCAAAAAGTTAAGATTCTTTGGACCCTACTCAATTATTGATTTTCATTTCTGGACAGAGACTGACTTAGGTATCGGAGCTGGACCCCGAGGATCACACCTCGGACTCGACTAATCGAGATTGTTATTTCTGTTCCGTGCAGATTTCCGCGTCTGAACCAGGGCCCAAAGACATCACTAGTTCAGCAACCCAACGCCTGGGCCCCTGAGCTCAGGCCCGACTTCCAAATTCAAGTTCGTTCTTCCGAGTTCGACGCAAACATTTTGACGCCCACTGTGTAGCCCAGTCCAATGACGATAAGTCGTCAGAGTGCCCGAGATTAGGCATAACAAGCCCGCAGCAGTGATCAACAAAGACAACTTCGGCTCAACGCGGGCACCGAGTTGGGAGGAGGAGGTAACGGCACCCAGAGTAGGTACGAAAGCCGTGACGGTTGAGATGGTCAACTAGCTCTGGTTCTAGATAAAGGAACGCACTACAGTTGTCATGAGGACATTAACCGACCATTTGAACCAAAGGTTGCCTCTGCCAACCGAGATGGGGGTAAGACCTAGTGTTCAACACGAATTGATCCCACCACTTCGGCATGATCCAAGGGCAGTACCCTTGACTGACCTCAGATACCACCTGAATGGACACAAGGCTCCACAGGAGGGACATTGGGAGGAGTCCACACATATACACTCCCATTCAGTCACTCCTGCGGAAGACCTTAGGAGTCTCCTCAACTCGAAGTCAGCAGGTAACCGTCCCCGATAAGAACCAAAGTGTGTAGAGGTGGTTCCGGATCCAACTCAGATTCCCCATGACAAGTTCAAGATGCCAGCAACGCAGTCCTATGAAAGGATGAGAGATCCCTTCGACCACATCTAGACCTTCTTGACCTCGATGAACTTGTGCGGAGCGTCGGATGGCATAATCTGCAAGGCCTTCCCAACGTCGCCGAGGAGACCAGCTCGGGTGTGGTTCAATGAGCTCACCCCATGATCTATTAGCTCGTTCGAAGCCCTAGCCAAGGCGTTCACTATCAAGTTCATAAACAGTTGAAGGATGCAGCTGACTTCTGAACACTTCTATAAGGTAAAGCAAAGACCGGACAAAAGCCTAAGGAGCTACATTCAGAGATTCAACTTTGAAGTCGTGCACATTGAGAAGGTAGAGGTCTCCGACATCTGCAGAGCTCTGGTCAGGGCTTGGAAAATAGGAATTAGCATACGATCTAAGTTTGAAGGTCCCTGGACATATACCACTTTACTTGCGAAAATTAGTTAACATGTATCTGCTGAAGTCGAGGTGGCAGTCCAGCACCGATTCAAAGACCTGGAAAATGGGGAGTCCGGCTCAAGAGATCGAGGGTCCTCCCGACTTGGAAAAAGGATGCCCTTTGCAAGTTGGGAAGGAAAGAAGAAAGAGAAAAAAGGAAGAAAGGGCCCAATCTATCCCTGGCATACTCCGCTCAGCACTTCCCGAGCTGAGGTGCTCATGACAGCTCGGAAGAGAATCTCCTCCAGAAAGATCAGGAAAAGCAATGCTCCCGAAGAGGGAATCGAGAACCTCCCAGTACTGCCTGTATCACAAAGATCACGGACATGATACGAAAGAGTGTCGTCATCTCAAGGATGCCATAGAGGAGCTTATCAGAAAGACGGTCCTGAAAAGGTTTGTGAGAGACCAGTACTAACCTCGAAAAAGGTCACCATAAGGACCTCGGGACAGAACCTGCTCCCCACCGCACAAGAAGAATAATGGACCAAAACAGGGGCCAAGGATCAATGTCATCAATTTGTGCCGTTTCCATCAATGTGCACCTCTGGCCTCGCTGAACTCAACATCTCAAAGAACTTAGGATACAAGAAAAAGAGACCCAAAGAGGACCCCGAAGTCGGTTTCCACCAAGAGGACAGATTGGGAATCATTTTTCCTTATGATGATGCTCTGGTACTGGCCTTTCATATTGGAGAGTTCGTCGTGAAAAGACTGTTGATAGATAGTGGCTCCCCGACCGATGTCCTGTACTACTCCACATACAAGAAGATGGGATTGGAGGACAAGGACCTCAAGCCGTTCAAGACCCCTTTGGTCGGATTATTCCCCAAAGGATATGTAATACCCGAGAATTTTGGGAGTTTTGAAATGAATATATAGCGTTACGATTTTAAAATAAATCGTGCTTAAAAGTTATATATTTAAATCCAAGAGAATATTTGATTAATTAAATCAAATATGACGATGGAATATTTTGGATGATTAGTTGAACGCGCCAATAAACGTTACGAACGAATCACGTTACAATGTTATAACGTTATAAACGTTGCGCGTAAGGGCTAGCGATTTTAATCCCAAAAACAATGGATTATGACTCGAGAGGTCATAATTTCGTATACGGAATAAATCTATCGATGCAAATAGATTTTTCATGGACTAATATTACTAAATTTGGATGAATAATGGACTGAATGAGACGCATCGGGATAAATACCCCACGCACTCACCTCTCCACTTCTCCTAATTCTCCCTTTCTCCCGCACTTCTCCCACTCCCACTCACACTCACCCTCTCCAGTCATCATCTCCATCACCTCCACCAGCCAATAGCCGCCACCACCGCGCCACCCTCTTCATCATCATCATAGTCACGGGATCATCATCATCATCATCATCATCATCATCATCAAAATCTTCATCGTCTCCCCACCACGCCTACACCACCATCGTCTTCATTATCACCACGACGACAACAAGGCGAAGGTTAGCAGCAGCAAGCCGTGAGAAGGATCAATGCCAGCAGCTCGGGTAGGAAACATCAACGGATCCGTTCGTGTGATCGTGTGCATTAAGGATCATCGATAATCGAGGTAACCTCACTCGTCCGAGAAGCCTCTTTTATTCGTTCACACACCAGCCAGTAGCCGCCGCCACCGCGCCACCCTCTTCACCATCATCATAGCCACGGGATCATCATCATCATCATCATCATCATCATCATCATCATCATCATCATCATCATCATCATCATCAAAATCTTCATCGTCTCACCACCACGCCTACACCACCATCGTCTTCGTCATCACCACGACGACAACAAGGCGAAGGTCAGTAGCAGCAAGCCAGGAGAAGAATCAATGCCAGCAGCTCGGCTAGGAAACATCAACGGATCCGTTCTTGTGATCGTTTGCATTAAGGATCATCGATAATCGAGGTAACCTCACTCGTCCGAGACGCCTCTTTTATTCATTCACACACGTTCTTTACTTCCGTGCATGCTTTGGGACATGTTTTGATGTGTGTGAAATGGTTTGCAAGCGAATTGAGGGATCCGGTATCGGACATAGAGTTTTCATGCAGGATTCTGGGCAGTGAACAGTCGCGCCCGCGACCATCTTGGGTCTCGGCCGCGACAGGAGAAAAATCAGTATTTTGGCTGCACAGTATCGTCGCGCCCGCGACGACCTTCTGGCCAAGTAAATAACATTTTCATGCTTTGAACCTTAAACCTAAATGCGTATTTGAGATATATAACCCATACGCATGAAGATATAATGCCAAACGTGTACATACGATCACAATTGACATGTGGTGGGGTATTTGGGGTCGAAATGAACTAGAATGCACCCTTATAATGTATATATCCTCACGAAAAATAAATAAAAAACGACCACTAAACCATTAATAAAAAGGGAACGGGGGATGTGGAGCATAGTTACTCTATCCATGTGAACTAATGAAAAGCAAACGAATAAGAAATATCGCCTCCTTGAACTGATAAGAACGACATTGACATCCCTTGTGGATCCGTTGGATCGTTGGTCGTTTTTTCTGAAATTATTGAGAAGGTCGAACATGGTGTCCCTTCTTCGATCCATTGCGATCTTTTGTTGCATTCTTGAATAGCCTTGGTGGCTTTGTTTGAGTCATTGCACTCCAGTATTATCCTCTGAGTCATCGTCACTGCTGAGAACTAGCTAGGGAGCGATGGGCATCTCCCATGCTCTCTACATGCATGCAGCGGCTTCTACGCCATTGTGGCGGGACCACGGATTGTTCTCTTCAGGGAGGCCCAAATTATCTCGATGCAGGCAAACGTTACCTCATTGAATGCGCACAAGAGGTGCAAGGCGACGCACAGAGTAGATAGGTGCAAATATACGAAATCTATTAGGTAGCCCGACTGACGATTGACATCTTATCTTTGTACTCCGAGTCGGTCATATCCTTGGAGTTGTCGCTTCTGAGTCGAGTCATGAACCCTAATTAATGCAAAAGAAAGGAATGACTCTTAAAAACGATACAAAGCCACATAAAGCAATGAGAAACGATGTTGTGTGATATGGCGCCCATATTTTCCTATATATATAAAAATGTTTTAGGGACTTTCGACGGTTGTCATAGTCGTTAGCGGAAGTTCCCTATAATTGGGATTCATACACCTGAGGTTGCCGAGCTTCATTAGCTCACGATTATGTTTTTCAATTGCAGGTATGCCCCTAGCAGCATTTGAAGGCTCCTATTGTGATCTTGCATGCATATAGATGATCTCACGTTCTTCGGATATTATACCATATCAGATGTCTATTGTGTTTAAATGTAATAAACGATCTACATACCTTCCGCTTTAATGTTGTAACTATACAGGTATTTGAAGTTGTAAGCTATGATTGTGGCTACTGTTTATAGTTTTCCTTGACTTCTATACCCCTAAAGCCCAATCGGTTTGTTTAGCCTTGTCACGGATCGGGTCCGTGACGACATAACGCTCACGTATCTTCCCGCACGGAAAGTGGGGGGCGTTACAGGATATGTCTCTCTCCCAGTTGTCCTTGGGGATGAAGGCACCAACAGGACAGCGTCCCGAACCACTGATTTCCTGGTGATAGACCTCTCCTTGGCACATAATGTTATAATAGGAAGACCGACCTTAGTGAACCTGAGAGTGACCATAGCTCCATGCTACCTCAGTTTAAAGTTCTCGACCCCAAACAGTGAAGGCAACATAACAGGAAGTCAGAAAGAATCTCGATGCTGCTACGATGCCAAACTCAAGCAAAAGGAAAACGTAGGACGGGAAGCTTTTCTCCTTCATCTTGATCCTTGAGATCGAGTTGAGGGACCCGAACCAGTGGAAGAAGTTGAAGTCATTCCTTTGGAGGAAGGGAACCAGGATCGGACCGTTCGCATCGGAGCCGAGCTGAAGGATCGACCCGAGGAGAGCTGATCCAGTTTCTAAGAGACAACTCGGACGTCTTTGTCTGGGGACCCAAGGACATGCCAGGGACCGATCCCGATGTCATAGTGCATCGACTCTCAATAGACCCAAAAGCTCGACCTGTCAAGCAAAAGAAAAGGAGCTTCGCGGCAGAGAGGAACTTATCCCGGTGTTGAGGAGGTGAGCAAGCTCCTCGGTGCTGACTTCATTAGGGAGGTTTCTTATCCCGATTGGTTGTCTAACGTAGTCATGATGAAGAAGGCGGACGAAAAGTGGAGGATGTGCGTCGACTTCACCAACCAGAATAGAGCTTGCCCAAAGGACTGTTACCCTGATCAACTAGTCGATGCCAACTCAGGATATGAACTCTTGTCCTTCATGGACACGTTCTCAAGCTACAACCAGATCCAGATTGCACATGAGGATAGGATTAAGACCTCGTTCATCACAGAAAGGGGGACCTACTGCTACACGGTTATGCCGATTGGACTCAAGAACGCAAGGGCCACGTACTAGAGGTTGGTGAATGAGGCTTTCAAGCCATTGCTGGGGGAAACCATGGAAGCATATGTGGAAGATATGCTCACCAAGTCCCTGAAATTGGCAACCCATACTATCGAGTTGGAGAAGACGTTCAAGGTCCTCAGAAGCTATAACATACATCTCAACCTAGCAAAGTGCATGTTTGGTGTAAAGTCAGAAAAGTTCCTTGGATACATGATCACTAGGAGCGGAATCGAAGCCAACCCAACGAAGGTTCGAGCTATCTTGGACATGAACCCCCCGCGCACTGAAAAGAAAATCCAGAAGCTAACGGGATGTCTAGCAACACTTGAGAGATTCATCTCCCGAGGCTCAAAAAGGACTCTATTGTTCTTTAAAGCCCTGTGAGGAGCCACTTTAGGTTCGGAATGGACCCTGAGTTACCAAAAAAACCTTTGAAAAACTCAAAAGCTATCTTTGAGAAATGCCCATGCTGACGAAGCCAGAAGTTGGGGAAGAGTTACTCGCCTACCTCGCCGCCTCGGATGACACTGTCTCGACAGTTCTATTCAGGGTGGAAGGAAACAAGTAAAAATTAGTCTAGTTTGTAAGTAAAGTGTTATGCGATGCTGAGACTAGGTACCTCCGAATAGAGAAGCTGACCCTAGCAGTAGTAAGTGCATCAAGGAAGGTTCGTCCCTACTTTCAGGCACATCCTATGGTAATAGTAACCGACGAGACCCTAAGACAAGTCTTTTACAAGCCTGAACTCTCAAGAAGATTAATCCAATGGTTGATCGACTTGAGCGAGTATGATATGAGTTATAAACCCAAAACTGCAATCAAAGCACAGGCCCAGACCAATTTCCTGGTGGAGTGCCGATTCACCGATCACTCGACTTTGTAATCTCGAGAAGACCGAGTTGATGAAACCAAACCATGGAAGATATACACAGACGGATCATTGAACGCAAAGGGGCAGAAGCCAAAGAACTTCTAGTCACCTCTATTGGATGGGAGTTACCATGTGCAATTGAACTTTAGTTCACCGCCACCAACAACTCGGTCGAATACGAAGCAAACTCAGGTACTATACCAAAGTAGTTGTTGCCCTGAGGTCTGATCAGATGGGGAAAAAGGAGGCAATTCTTCTGGACATCAACCTGCCTTGGATGGACGACATTCGTGCCTATATCTCAAATGGGACACTCCCTGAAGACCCAAGGACTGCCCTTAAATTTAGGCATAAGGCTCCCGAGTTCATGATGATCGGTGATAACTTGTACAAGAGAGCATATTCTTCCCCCCTTCTCAAGTGTGTTGCCAAAGAAGAAGACTTGATCATATTGACCGAGCTGCATGGAGAAGAATTGAGCAAAGGTCTGTCGATTCAGGATGCCACAAGTTCTAATTTCAGACAACGGGACCCAGATCAGAAGTAGAAACTTTGTGGAATTCTGTTCAAAACACAGAATTGACCAAAGGTTCGTCTCAATTAAACATCCACGGTCCAACGGGCAAGTGGAGGCAGTAAGCACAAAAATCAACAAGGCTTTGTTTAGAAGACTGACCAAGACCAAAGAAAGATGGGTTGAAGAGCTCCCTGGAGCCCTATGGGCATATCAAACAACCCCAAAAAGGTCCATAGGAGAATCCCCATATGCTATGGCCTTGGGTATTGTAAAGACCAAGAAACTTGAGATTAAATAAATATAAAAATTATGATGAAATAATAGTTCAAAAATTAATAAACGCAACGAAAATATACGTTTCCTCCTTATAATAAATTAAAAGTAAGAAACGAATCTCGTTTCAAAGTTTGAAGACGTAACGTTACGTTTATAACATTGAAACTTGTGACGAAGTTGGGATAACTTTTTGTCGCAGAAAAATTTGAAAAATTATATGTTAATCAAGAACGTGATTTTTCGAGCGTGATGGTAAAATTTGAGCGAAGGTTGTGGGAGATGTAGGATTAACTGGTCCTGCGATTAAACAAAACGGGGATGTTTTATTTTAAACCCACGCACTATTCCCTTTCCCTCCTTTTTCTTTTCCCTTTGTTGTGCTCCACTTTGCTCTTTCCCGCACCTGGTTTTCCTCTTGTTAATGTTCAGTGCGGCACTACAACCACCAGGGACACTAGTGACACCCACGCCACTTCACACACACAAGCACTCAGCCTCACAACCCTCCCCAATCCTTCACAACTCACCCGCAAGTTCAACAGCTTCTTCTCTTCACCTCTCCTTCTCCTCAACCTGTCATCAAGAGTATCCTCTTCTCCGTGGTTAATCTCTCCTCGAAAGAAGCTAGCAAGGCCATGGAAGAGAGCAAGGTAGCCACGACAACGTAACAACGCAGGAGGAGGAGGAAGGAAGAGAGTTAAGGTAGCTTGAAGCGCCACAAGAATCGTGAGAAGGACGTGGATCACAATCAAGGCAAACGAGCTTCAAAACCAAACCGATGAGAGGATGAGCCTCTTTTAACTCGTAGCTTAATGTTATATGGGTCGTTTATAGCTGAATAATGAAAGAAACGGCATGGAAAACAGGCCACGGACAAAGAAACGTGTTATTTGAACCAAAAGACGAGTTATGCTCGTGAGACCCCAAAA
>JAOVYX010000730.1:0-13351 GCA_035668315.1 Drosera spatulata
TGCAAATCGCCCCTTCCCTTTGCATAAAATATCAACCAATCATTTGTTTATGGGGTGGGGGGGGGGGGGGGGGGGATGTCTTATTATCTATTTATATATATAATGCTTCATTTGGATTTTTTAATACCAAGTTTAATTAGTCATATATTTAAGAGTGATGATAAATGGCATATGTTGGCTGCGTAATCTTAACTAATCAACAAAGACCAACCGTTCATTTGAAAAATGAACGGCTGGATTAAATTCAAACTCATCCCTATGCGATAAAAAGAATCCCGGATATAAAAAAAAAATGTCATCCGGGATTCTTTTTTCCGGATGGATTGGTCCTTCCGAAAAAAAGAACCCCGGAACTAACGAAAAATCTTTGAATCTTGGCCGTCCATCTCACAAATAAACGGTTAAGTAATTTTTGTTGTATAATCCTTCCTAACCAACGTTGGCAGTTTATCATCACCCTATATTTAATACATAATGAATCCATAATGACTAATTAATGTTCATGACTCTTCACAATCCAACAATATTGACTCTTCCTTGGGAGATAATCCAAATTATCAATTTTCTATGATATATCTTCAATAAAATAAATTATACAATAGTTAAACAAATACATGAAATTTACAAAAGCTCTAGCAAAGCAACTTGAAACAACGAATTTTCGAAAATGGAATGGGTTGAGAAAATGATATACTTTACAATAAAATTTACAAAATATTTATTAAAAAAAGTTTACAAGTAATTACTTAAAGAAATTAAATATTACTAAAATTTTATTATTATATTTAAATCAGATTTTTAGGAGATGTGAAGTTTGGGAGTTAGCTCATGTCAAGAGAGGACGAAAGAGACCTAAAAAGACCATGAGAGAAATCTTGAAGTATGAAATGACCTATCATAATCTTATAGAAGATGATGTACATGATAGATTAGAATGACGCCGTCGTATTCATGTAATCGATCCCATTTGATGGGATAAAGACTTAATTTGTTGTTGTTTATATTTAAATCAGATTTAGGATTTGTTTGATTAAGGAGAACATTTTGTATTAGTTATAGCCAGGCGAATCCCTGTTTGGTGTAGGTAACTGGGAAAAGTGGATCAAATTTGGGCTCTCCCTATCTGACCTTGTTTTATTGTTATTAACGCAGGGGAGCATTTGACTTCTAACTTCTGACCTTAGAAGCATAGATGTCGCTCTATATTCGCAAAAAGTTATTATGGTGGCTGCATGTAAAATTGCCTTCCGAGTCGACTACTTGCAAGTAGAGAGTTGAGGAGACTTTGGTTTTTGAGGATGGTCCGAACCCTGCAGTTTAGTTGCTCCTGTTAGGAGTCTAAGATGAAAGACAATGGTAAAACTCTTTGGGCAATCAATTCGTTTTGTGGACGTTAAGAGAACAAGGAAAATCGTGCTTAAATTGTCGAAGTTTTGGAGAAAAACACGTTACTCGTGTAATGCGTGCTGCAAACCGACCGATGTTTTTCCTTTGACTCTCGTGATTGGATTCCAGAACTTTGGAAAACTTTTTCATGATTGAGCTGCAAATGAGGAGTCCTGGATCATTGGAGAAGTTTGATTTTAGGGCCCTTTAGACCCCTTGAATGCCCCAAATCTACTCGTAGGATCCCCTTGCATCTGTTTCCCTTACTTAGATATGCGCCTCTTCCATTTAATATATGGATGTGATCAACGAAATAACTCCAGGGGTTGTCAGGTAATCCTTTGGACCCCAAATGATCTGTTGTTCAAGGCATCAGGACCCTTAGCTGGGAACATGATAGTTTAAGTATATCACATCAGGCGGCAAACTCTCTTCCATTCCCCTAACCATTCTGTCTTAATCTGCTTCATTTATACGTTGCTAATTGCTGTTTGTGATTATGTTCTCCAGTAATAGATTCTCGCGTGATGACGACATGGTCACCGTGTTTTTGGGTTGACATGAGCCTTATGACTAGGGTGTGGTGAACTATCGGTTTCCCTCGGTTGGCCGGTTGACTGTGACGACATGAAACCTTATATGTTGGAAGCATACCGCTCTGTTTTTTAGGTTAGTTGATCTCATCCCTGAAGTCTATGAGATTAGAATACGCCCACTCATTCGCTCCAAAGTTTTACACTTTGCAGCAGCTACCACCTTAGGCTTGCGATCGGCTATCATTTAGCACCTCATACTTCATGACCTATATATGTGTAGGATTATCACCTTCAAATAAATTGTGGTATATATTACCATACTTGACCCAGATTAGAGGCTCTTGAACAGTAAGCTATTTCGCCAAATGCTATGTGACCGGGGTATGAATGGATGGATTAAGGCCTTTGGCAAGAGCGAGGGGGTTGTAGGTTATGTGTTCGGATGCAGGTGGATGTGATAACCATTTTTCACTGTGCATTGTTGATCTTTTAACAGTTAGGACTGGAAATATTTTTGTCGTTGCTTTTAAGGCAGTGATGGTGTTCACCCATCTCTTCTTTTACCAGCACCTCAAAAACCTATAGCGAGTTGGGCGACGGTGACTAGGAGTTGATTTATCTTTAATTTCACCTGCGTCCCAAATTATAGTGAGTTGAGCTTCCAGGTAAACTTTAGAAGATAGACTTATAAGGTGTGTCTACAGGCATTCTACAGCCTGTAGAATTTGTACCAAACTTTCTCTTCACAAAAGAAGATATTTCGTTTCTTTCTCCAAATGCATGATGAGACCATGTTTGCGGTTTTGGGAAGGTTAGGCTGAATATAGGCCGCGAACAATGAACACTCAATACATGAACGGCTCTATGTTGAACTGTTATTTCCTAAGAAGTTATATCCTTTTTCCTTGAAGAAAAGAAAGAACAAATTTGAAGACCAACGCTTCAACAAACGCATTTTCATGGAAACAACTCTGTGGTCATGGTGATTTACAATCAAGTAAAAACTAGGTACATATTGGCTTTGATCCCTGACACGTAAATTATGTGTACCGAGTTACCCACCTAGCGACCATTCTCCGGCGAGTTTATAACGACCCGAGTGGGGAATCCGCTGCCCTCATTGGCGGCACTACCACCTTTGCAGAAGATCGGAAGCCCTTCGTCCTTGTTCGTGCAGAAAACATCAGAAACAATGGCGCAAAACCAGACTATAATGGGAGTACAGAACATGATCAAGCCGAAGGGCACCATCCATAGTTGGCGGTTCTTCGGATGGTATTCCATCTCCCAGTATATCAGGAGTCCCCCTCCTGATATGCTCACCAGGAATGAAGCCATCCCCGCTATGCACGTATTCCATTTTCCGAGCTTCCCTTGAACTCCTTTGCCTTCCTTCTCGTCTTCCTGCTTCGTTGTTCCCATCGAGTTCAGGGATTCATCTCGAGTCTGATGCTTAGGTGTATGCATTGATCCTCTGGTCTGAAAATATTATCAGGTGGAGATGTGTCGGTGGAGTTTCTATGGTGGTGGAGAGTTCAATAGGTATGATATTGCAGCAAATGAGAAGTGATGATGATTAAAGAATATAAGGGGAGGGTTGATTTTTACCGGTCAAACGAGTAGAGTGTGAATGAGCTGTGTTAATATCATTTCTTTTATGGTCTCTAATTAAGCACCTTATCAATGATTTAAGAATCGTACCTATCATCATAAAAAAAAATACTCCCCAAGCTTCACCAAGAGTTTACTTGAGAGAATACGTCCATCAGTCTTTGATTCTCTGGTTGTGTTTATTCTATCAAATTAGTGTCTAGAATAGATAAAATATATACATTTTTATCCCTATAATATTTCAGAAAGATTGTTTTATTGTGTTCTGAAAAATATCGTGTGATTGATCATATAATTGGGGGGAAAGTGAGGTAACACTTCTTGATTCGTGAGTTTTTTTTTTTTAAATGCATTTGGGGGAATAAAATAAACGTGTTAGGAGTAGTAGAAACCTAGTCTACCACTGGTTGTCACGAATTAGACTCCACAACGTATCTTTTTACTCCTTCATGTTTTGGGTGGTGATGACTGGTGTAGGTTGTGGTCAAGCTACGCTATTTTTTCCTGTTATATCTCTCTCATGTTATTTCCTCGTGGATGACCATTTGCGATTGTGCGGGTAATTTTCAAAGAGATAGTGAAAGGTGTCATGGAATTCTTTTTGTCACGTTCAGTGATGTTACAGTTAAATGCTTTATATTGCTCGTTGATATGTTAGCTATGTGTAGGACGGAGTGGTGTCCACAACATTGCCATTAATTCAAATGATCTGATTAGTGTTTTCTTCCTCCGTTTTTTGGGTATGGATTGTTTTATCGACTTTATAAGTCGCAAGTCGTCTTCAAGATTTCACCTAAGAACATATCGATGTAATGATTCATGTTGTATAGTAGTGGTTTCTAAACATTAATGATAGAATTTATGTAGTATCGATGATGAGCTTCATGGGTGTAGGAAAAACGGGTGTGGGCTTTGGGCCTCGGCCTAACATGAGGCATGGTGTTTGATTCTCCTGGTTGCCAAATTTGGGCCATTGGACTTCCCAGGCCTTGTTTTAAAATAGCTGATGTTTGGGCTAAGGCCTAAGTCCTTTTTATTGGAAAAGGTGGACTAGGTATCTGGGCTTAGGTTCAATGTTGTGGGTCAGATGGATAGAATAAAAGAGGTTTGATGGTGTGCCCCTGAATCTGATGTAGCTTATGTGCCAAAACTGGAGCATTGTGCACCGCAATGGTTGAAAAAATCCAACCTCAGACTCTGAAACAATCAGAAAATCTCAGGAAATAAAGCCATTGATCAAACATTAAAGTCAGAGAGAGTTATCCATCAGTGTGAGAAAAAATCAAACATTAAAAAAAACAAAATGAACATAAGTATATGACATAATCCTAGTCATTGATCAAATGAGATGGTTAAAAAATAACATGATACGGTTGAAAAATAATAATCAAATTATAACAAATTTATGTTATTTATTGTAAAATATAGAAATTGATAAATACAAGATCAAATTTGTTTTATCCAATACAAGTTATGAGAGTGGGATAGTTTTGTAAAAAAAAAAATAATATGAAGAAAATATCTTAAAAATATCCAATTTTATCTTAAAAATATCCAATTTTATCTTAAAAATAACAATGTCCTAAAATATAAATTATTTTTGTTAAATTTAATCATGGTCGTTGGACATGCTGTGAGAGACTCAAAAGTCACTGGTCTCACTATCTTTTTCGCGTCAGTTCTTTCTCCACTATTTTCTGGCTTCTTCTTCTTTTCTTGTTTTTTGTTTTGACGAGTCTTTCCATTGTGGGTTTTAGGTTTTAGAGGCTCTTAAAATTTATGAGCTTTTCAATTTCTTTCTTTCCACGTGTATACAGGGTCTCTTTTGATAGTATCATTGTGGATGCTTATCGGAATATGTATCAATAAAGCTTGATTTGTTTCATAAAGTTCTACCAAGTTGTCTTAACATTAGCACTGTAAATTTTCCCATTAGTATCTACAGCACCCTCACAGGACAATAAGTGTATTTGAAGACATATATAGTGAGCAGTGAGCACCATTAGGTTGCTTAGCGTCACAGTACCAACTCGAATTAGACTTTCGTGAAAGGAAATTCACATTGGATGAGCTTTTACCTGTATGAAATTTTTTTGTGTATGAACGTGTATAGTACGGATGATCGTCATTAACTTCCAAGAAAGAAGATTCAAATCCCAAGCGGTTCTGCTAAATCTTTCTGTCAAATGCCAGTAAAGAAAAAGAAAGAAACATATGAAGATGATATTTCTGTAAATAAGGTGATACAAAAAGGTTGTTTATTAATATCTTCACATATCGAAATCCCGATTTCACGATTAAAAAATAATCAACTTATAATTAAGTTGACTCTTAACTAATATCGAGTATTCATATCCACTCATGCCAAATACCAATAATGCATGCTGAATATTCAAATCTTTGTGTCGAATCATTACGAAACAAAATGGCGATCTTATTCTAAGTTTAGATAAAAGGAGGCATAAAGTTGATCAAAGATATGAATATACCACAATTGTCACACAAATATTTGAATATTCAACATTATTGGTATTTCACACAAAGATTTGGAAGTTAATGCAGAACCGCATGGGATACGAAGCCTGCAGCGAAACTAACGAATTTGGACTATACCACATGATTCCGTCTCCTTTGGGAGTATATACGTTAGTGTTGCTTAATGCTATTGTATGTTCCCAAGGATGAAGATATTCTTTTCTCATCTTACCATGTTGCCACCTTTAAGAATTCAATCACGAGGTCGTGGAAGAAAATTAGACGCGCAAACGCATACG
Source organism: Drosera spatulata (assembly GCA_035668315.1). Classification (NCBI taxonomy): domain Eukaryota; kingdom Viridiplantae; phylum Streptophyta; class Magnoliopsida; order Caryophyllales; family Droseraceae; genus Drosera; species Drosera spatulata. Next base: position 6,308 of record JAOVYX010000730.1, read on the forward strand.
ACCCCTGAAGCACGTGAATGGTACTCCCTCCCTCCTTTTGCAAAAAATAAAATAAAAATAAAAATAAAAAATACGAAAGAATCATCTAGAGGATCATTTTTTCAATTTTTTACTTAAAGAATAAGCAATTAATTTTTATTATATACAAGGTCACAATTCGAATTTGATAAAGATTTTTCACATATTTGTCCATCATTAAAAAAGAAAACAAATCTTTCAGGAAAAAAAAACACATATCTTAATTATTGCGATATAATAATTTTACATAGAAATACAACTCTAATAAACCGATAACGTACGTCATGATGATTGTTATATTCAGGGGTATAACAAAATTTGCACAGACATACAACTTCCTCGCACCTTCAATCAACACCCCACAGCAGCGTCTTCAACCACTGCTCACACCTTTCTCGACAACAAAATCAACGCATCACCAATCAATCATCGTCGCTCCATCGTCGCCATTACACGACTTATCTCCTCGCATGACCCATCGACCACCTCTTACCAAGGCGTAAAACCATGAATTGCAATACGTCTTCGTCGGAATTGCCCGTATAATGTCTCGATTTTTCATATAATAATACAAATGATGTCACTGTCGCTGAGTCCCAACATCCCAACTAGATAAAAATTACTTATCTGATTTAGGTATACAAATAAATAAAATCCACTTAGACATAAATCAATAATGTAATCTAATACAGCGAAACTCCTTATCTATTGTAAATTTTATTTAGTCCATAATTACAATACAGTAAATACATATTAGCACTACATGTCCGTCGTTTTTTACTCCTGAAAACACAGAGAATAGAAAAAAATAGTAATCACGAGTCATATGAGCTCAATAACGTGTTAATCCCCTTATCAGGAGTTACATAAAAGAAGATGATAAGAAAGAAAAATAAAACGATCACTTGGTCATTTATTTCATCACTCTGAAACTATCATCTCAATCCGGCATTCATAATTACAATGTCAAAAACACAATGAAGATACTCTCAGTGTTATAATTGTGTCCTTGATGGGGCTTATTCAATTCTCACTTATGAAGCTTTATTCAACTTTAGCTAAAGGGATATTCGCGAAAGGGGATCAACCAAATCGGAGTCCAGGGTCTCCTACAGTGAGTTTTCATCATACCAAAACGACTTCACAACGTCGATGAAAGATTATCACCATCAAGTCATTGTATAACACAAACAATAGACACTACGCTTTTTGTGTTTTCTATCACGCAATTATCCCATCAATTATGGATTTATACTCATTTTACTCATTCATCCTCTTTACATCAGTAATCACAATATAACACAAACACACACATCATCTTATCACGGCACACAACAGTTGCAATCAGTATTTTACGCCAGCCATATTTAGTGACTATGTCCAAAGATTCCAATACATGTTATTATACTCATGATATAATAATACGCATCGCCATACACAATAAATTTAAACATTACATTCTTACACCGCTTTCCACACACACGTGCTCGACTTTTCCTTTATGTGTCAACAAACAGCGTCTCCAACTCATATAACATATGAGGATTCACATATTAATATATTTCATTGTGAATGTTTATTCGCATTACGGAGTTAAACATATTTGTTCGTACTTTATGAAAAACCATCATATTAATACTATGAGGTGATGCTGAGTTTTGTATAAATCTTTGATACTTATTTTGATTGTTCATAATGATAATTTTATATATTGAATATCATTAAAGGTATTTGTGAGTATTTGAAATTATTTTGTGATCAAAATGATCATTTTCGGTCCAGAAAGTTCTGAGATGGCATCTCGACTTCTGGAACGGGCGTCCCGACCTTTGGAACGGGCGTCCCGTCCTCTGCAATGAGCTTCCCTATAATCATTTTTGTACAGGTTGATATATGCGTACGTTTTAATTTATATCTTAAGATTCACAACTCCGATTCATGATTTATTAACTTCATTAGAAAAAGATATGTGAGAATTCAACATATATTAATATCAAAATTTATCAAGTAGTGTATAATTTTTCACAAAATTTCTAATCAACATGATCATCTTCTCTTAATAACGATGAAGGATCCTCGTCGTACTCGTTTTATTACCTAACTTCTTCTTTTCTCCTAAAACTTCTTTTTCTTCTTTTCTCTTGATTAACTCTAATCTTGCATGATAAGGAGGGTTTTGTTTTGTGTTTGTAAGAAACTTTTAAGGAGAAAAGAGCTTATATTTATAGAAAAATTAATTAATTAAAATTGTTTAGGTGGATTGTCGATGGATAATTAGTGGGTATTTTATGGATAATTAATTTAATTTAGGTGGAGTATAAATTGACTTAAAAGAAAATAAGTGCCATAATTAGGTTTAGGTTTTTTTCGTATAAATACGATATTTTCGAATTAAGATCGTATTTCTCCGTATCTGTATATTAGGGTTGTATCTCATCCATATTTTATATTATTTTCCTATTATATCTTCAAACAAGTTTTCTAACCCCACAAAATAAATTATAACGTATGATAATTTATTAGTCATGTTAATTATCGTAAAATCAAATTTTACGGAATTTTTCGGATCCTTATAGCCCGAATTGGAGTACACCTTCGTCGGAATACAGTTATACCTGGCTATACTCCTTCATCGTCAAACCAAACCCCGACACCCGACGACTTCAACCCACCATTACCCATCGTCGAAAACAATCCCGAAGACATCGAGCTCGAGCAAACAACCCCGATAACCAGCGAATTCGACAAAACAACAACACCCCATATCAATTCACTTCGACCTCCATCTGCGCACCTAACAACAAAAAACCCAACACCATCACCACCATAATCTACCCACCCATATCCTTCACCAGTCGAAACCTGCAATCCGATCCCGACCATCACCTTCTTCGAACCCGAAACACCCACCTTCACTCTTTCTCGCACGAATCAAGCTTCATCCCCTTCGAAATTATGTCCAGCTGACGACGACGGCGACGATGGGATAATAACGACGGTACGATGGGAGAGATGGAGGAGACGAGGAGGAGTGCGGAGATGAGGGGGATGAGAAAATATTTTGGATATTTTTAGATGTATTTATTGAAAGAATCGAGGGTGAATTTGGTATTAATTTTATTGAAATTTGAATAGTGATTTTCAACGTAATAAAAATTAATTTTTTTTTAGTAAAAAAAAATGAAAAAGTAACCCTACGGATAATTATCTCAAAAAAATTTCATCCTAAAATATATACATCATTGTTTTTTTAAATAATTTTTAATAATTTTTCGATTTCAAAATAATTAAAATATTTTTTAAATTGATATTTTTTAATATTAGCACACTTGTAAAAAATTTTCCTAAAAAAAATCAAAACACTCATATTTTTTATTTTAGGGGTTTTTATCTAAAAGTACAAAAACTTGAAAAAAAGTCAAAAAAATATATAAGGAATCTAAATTCCAAAACATACAATTCATCAATCTCTTTTAAATCCCTAATCTTATTTTCATCTTTACCTCAACCCCCACCATTACCTAACCGCCGTCGGGTTCTTGACCGAAATCAGAACCACCGTCGTCGGAATCTTGACCGGAATCCGGTCATCGTCGTCGGAATCTTGGCCGGAATCCGGCCATCGTCGTCGGAATGCGACCATCTTTTTGGAGATCTTGGCGGAATTCGATCACCTCGTCGGAGACGTTGTCAGAATCCGGAAGCCTCGTCGGAGACATTTCAGAAATCTGATCACCTTGTCGGAATCCAACCACCTCGTCGGAATCCCAAAATAGAACGTCAGTTCAAAAGGAAATAGAGCGTCTGAAGAAAAAAAAGAACAAAGCACCTGAAGAAAGAAAAACCGGAGCGTCAGAAGTAAAAAAAACAGAGCATCTGAAAAAAAAAGACAAAGCGTTTGAAAAATAAAACCCAAAGCGTCTGAAGAAAACAAGGACAGAGCACTTGAAGGAAAAAATGGAACGCTTAAAGAAAAAAAGCAGAGCTCTTGAAGAAAAAAAGAGCGTCTGAAGAAAAAAATAGAGCATATGAAGGGAAAAAATATTTTTATTCATGCATACTACATTATAAAAAAATATTTTAATGATGAAGAAAACAATGCCAAAAAAAGACAAAACCTTTACAACAAAATCGTTTAACATTTGATCAATATTATTTCTCTCCGACATTTCATCGAATATCATCCTTGTATCCCCCATCATTCACATTTCGTATATAAATTCACAAAATCAGTCCCCATAAACTATCTTCATGAATTGATCGATCACAAGAAAATAAAAAATTTTACAAAAAACATCAACATCATCTTCAAAAGTACCAAAAATTCTCAAATACAGTTTCTTCCACGACAAAACACCAACAGTATTAAAAACACTGTCCTTTAAGAAATCACTTGAATTAACAATTCTAAAATCATCAACCGACTTTCGTAATCATCAACTGATGTTATCAGAATCATTGTTGAATTGACTTTTTCCAAAGACACCGAAGAGCTCCTTTGACTTGGGTGATGGAGGGATCGTGCAAGGAGATCGAGGAGAGATTGTGATGGTGAAGATGATGTCGCGATGGTGTTGGACACAGACGAAGGTGGATTTGATGGAGGAAGATGAGATTGTAGAAGGAGGAGAGAGAAACGTTGAAATTGTATGTTTTAGAAATTGAAATCCTGTATTGATGATTTTAGAATTAATTTTTCAAAACTGCATGTTTGGATAATTTTCTGTTTATTTTACATCAAATCAACTTATCTCATTATTTTTTCTCATTCCTTTATTTTTCTCAACCCTCTTATTCACACCAGTTATAAGATAAATTTAATCTTTATAATAAAAATCAATAGACACATAAATAATCGTATCAGGTCAACAGATTATATTTTCTTTTATGGAGGAATAACGGATGTTAAAACGTTACATTATATTTCATTAAGTCCTCTTTTATCTGTCATTGTAAATTCAATTATCATTAAAAAAATACCTTTTCTTCATTATATTCCATAAAGATTCAATACATAAAAAAAATATCATATTGATCAAATTGTTATAAATAATTTAAGACAAAAGAAGTATAAAAAGAAGAAAAAAAAACTACCAATTTGAAACCATTTTTTACGGGGTGTGTGATCTTCTTCCTAACGAAACATGAAAGTGTTTTATGAGAGAGAAAACACGCTCCGCTTCGGATTTGACAGTCGTAATCCTTGGAAGCTTGTAAGTATCCGTGGAAGTCCCAAATACTCTATAGTCAATTTATTTATAATATTTATTTTATTAATTTTAATTTATTTATAATATTTTTATTTTTTATTTGTTAATCAATTATATTAATATAATCACATTATCCCATTATTTTTTTCTCATTGTCTCTCATAAATTTCTTTTGCATCCCACTATCATAAAAAATACTATAATCTTTTTTTTAATGAAATTTCATAAAAATTCAACGCACACATAAAATTATGTGTCGGATCAGACCGTTTCACACTCGATTCGTCCCATAAAAAGTACAACACATATGTATTTTACACTATTCTATATGCATGAATACAGATCTTATTTTCATATGAAATCACGTTCATGTATTAGGTTAAAATATATAACTTATACAATTATTAATATTTCACGATAAATTAATAAAAAAATTATGTTTGATCGTCATTGCACGTGTATCAAACTTTACATCAATATCCATGCCAAGTCAATCCATTGTATTTTTATAGAACGGAGGGAGTATAAATTATTCCCTTCGTTCTATATTTATTGAAATATTTTGATCCGATACGAGAATTTATACGAGTGTTAAATTTGTGTAGATTTTGATGAATCTTTCGATGAGAGTGAGATTTACTATAATGTTTGTGAGAGAAAATACTAAATGCACTGTAAATAAGATTGATTTAATAATTTTTTACGTTAAAAATTATCAAAAAAAATATTTTTTTAATATTGATCGAATAAAAAAAATCGTGCGATTAATATAAAAGGTAGGGAATTAAAAAACAAAACGCACTTGACCAGAACATGGACCGAACCAACCCCAAACACTGAAATGACACACAGTTTTCATTTTTGGACTTATCTCAATAATAATGGATCGGATCAACTTGTGTGGATCACATTCATACACCGTCGATTCCCCCCACTTCGGTCCCGCCCACATCACCCCATCACGCGGGTCCCACTACCTCCGCAATAATCCCAAACTACTCCCCTCCACCACCACCACACCACACCGCAAAAACACTGCCCAAACCCATTGAGAGGAACGACGCCGTTTTGCTGAGTTTGCTGTGGTGTGAAAGAGAAATGAGTGGCGGGAGCGGTTCTGCGGCGGCGGCCACGAGGACCCGAGTGGGGAAGTACGAGCTTGGGAGGACGCTCGGCGAAGGGAGTTTCGCCAAGGTGAAGTATGCGAGGAATGTCGAGACGGGTGATTCTGTTGCGATTAAGATTCTTAATCGTGATATTGTTCTCAAGCACAAGATGATTGAGCATGTAATTTCTCTCTTCGTTTTACTACTATTATTAAATTTGATAGTACTTCTTGGGGATGTGTTAGTTTATACGTGAGGATTGGTTGGCACTTACAATTGATATTAGATTGACCCTGCGACTGTGCATTGTCCGGGTCAGCCTCCCAGCGGAGGTAGGTTCTGTGGCCGTGTTTGATGTTTTAAGCCTTAAGCCGTTACGTTTTTTGGGTTGTGAAATATGTAATATCCGAACAATTATGGTGTAATATTATCCATATCAATGAGTAATAAGTGGACTTTTCTTTTTGGAGCCCCTTACTTTATTACTCTGAAAGGTAAGGCTACTTGATTTGAAGAAACAACTAGGGTAGGTGACGGTCCTGGGAAATTTTTCAGGAAGCACTTTGAAATGAGTAGCGTTGCTGGCGGAGTCGGTTGTCAGCCTGAAAAGCATTTCTTGCTGACGATATGGTATCGGGGATTGGTCGGGGCGGTACATTTAGTCACACGCTTGTGCAGTTTTATCCACTTTTCTAGCCTGGTTTTCTTGC